>NCVS01000583.1:41372-78866 GCA_003055095.1 Goniozus legneri
GCTCCATCGACGGTAACCTTTAGTTTCTCATGTCATCTCTTTTCTAGGTCAACTTCGTTCGTAGTACTTTACCGCTCGCGTAGTTTCTTTGTCAGGCCTAATGTGCTTTTATTGGTTCGCAAAACAGAGTAAAGCTCGGTCATTCGGTATCGATGTTTTATATTTCATCGAACCCTCAATTCGATTCGTTTCGGATTATTTTTGAATTACCGTATTCTATTTAGAGAATTTTATCGCAGCCGAGATTTGGGTTTCGGTGTCGTAAAATGAGAGTAATGAAATTTTTGCTTTTAAATTTGGAACGAGAATGAATCGAGTATGGTTGATCGAATGTATGCATCTGTGGGTGCCGCTTGTAATTTTTATAAACTACTCCGCAGAGACTTTATTCGGGGAGGGAAGAGATATTGTTGAAAAAAATTTGAAAATTAAAATTCGCTAATGCATTTTAAATAAACAAACTCAATTTAGGTGTATGAAAAAATTATTGATGAAAAAGATGTCGTAATATTATTTTTGTATTAGTTATTCTTTAGATGGTTTATTGCATTATCATTACATGCAGCTTTCAGATACAGCAGTACAATATATTAGTATATTTAATATTGTCTTTTTTATTACACCCTTTGCTACTTAATAATGTTTTCAAATATTTGCATTATTTAATTTGCTTATTTGAGATATATTTATAAAAAATTATTAACAAGAATAGTTAATAATTTTTTTAATTTCTCTTTCAATAGTGATAATTCGTGTTTAACAAATTTGGATTCACCAAATTTATTCAAATAGAATTATTTTGGGAAATTTTTTTACCACCCAATTACGTATATGGGTACTGAATTATTTCAACTTACCTCGCCATCTCCATCATAATAAACGAGATGACGTCGCGTTAGGACGAACCAGCGCTGTTTGTAATTAACAGGTGTGAAACGTTTTTTGTTCTGAGAACGTTTGACCATAAATCCTTGCCTCAGTACTTCACCATTTTTCGGATCAACTTTCCCATCCTTTCCCGCCATGTTATGAACTGGTCCACCCTACCACAATAAAAATCGAACGAAATTTCGAATATTCGTTAAAAAAATTCAATTGAGAAACAAACAAGTGGCAAACAGTGATCGTTGTTTTCCATTTGACCACTTACGATTAAAAAAAAGCGAAAAATTGTCTTTCACGAAAATGAGTTTGGTGTATACACGAATATAATTTTTATATTGCATTTATAAAAATAATTAATTTAAGAAAGAAACATAGCACAAGAAATTATATTACGAATTCTACATCGGATTAGAATCAACTTTATCACGGGAACTTCCGGTTCATATCAAAATTCACACACTCGTTCACGTATTCACACATGCATATAACCGCATACAGTGCGTACACACCACACTCGTTTTCTACACCATGCATTTCAATTATTTCGTATTAACCATCATTTTGTACCTGAATCGATATTCAAATACAAACATTTCTGTTCGTGTATCAACTATACTTTTATAAAACGCTCGAAAAAACCGAAACTGATAACGTACTAAACATTTTTTGGTTATCCGAACGTTTATTATAAAGTTCTATACCTCTCGCTACGTATAGAGTATACGTGAGAAGTCGTTATACTATAGATAATACACATACATACTCACCATATGATGGAATTAACTACTACGTGGAAATAATAGTATTCATCAAAATCATGACCGGTATATAAACAAAAAATTCACGTGGAATGAACGCATACATCTATGTACATCTGTCAAACAAGGACGTCGGAAATTCACGAGACAGCCGGAAATAGTTCCCAATATGAGTCAGAATTCAAGATTTCAATACAATTTTTCGATCACATCACTTAACGAAAACAGCTGTGCTTAATCGAGCATTTTCTTCGATTGAAAATAATCTTAAAAAATATTTTATATCGAATGCAACTCTTATATTGGAATATTACTAGTCCGTAAAAGTGGTTCATTTGATTCACGCGAAAAAACAAAATGGCCGCTCACTCTAAACATATTGGATTAGTTGATTTGCAGCGCAGCAGCTGAATCATGTGTAGTTTTGTTTTTTCTTGTCTCGATATTAGCCTTTGTTAAAATCCTCAAGTAAAATATGCGTTACTGTACAGGTTCATATATATGTATGAACATATGTATGTAATCAACAGATTTAAGAAAGGGTTTTGATTACATGAAACAAATATCACTGAATATTTTTCAGATTTGACATAACCAAGAGAAAATTTAGTTTAAACAAACATACTGATTATTTTTAAGAGCTGTAATTGACGATAAAAAAAATGGCAGCTCCCGAGTCGATTCAAGTCAGCTCATTACCGCTACCTCCAGTTCAATATATAAATTTATATACGGACGAAAATATAAGAAGAGGTAGAGCACCAAGACCACCACCACCAATTCATGATAGTTATTCCATGTTTGGTAATGTATTTAATGCGGATGATACAATTATAAGACCATTGGAGGCACAAGGAATTAAAAGATTGTATCCACTTCATTTCGATCGAAGACGTGAATTGAAGAAATTGAATCATTCTTTATTAGTCAATTTCCTGGATTTGATTGATTTGTTAGTTCAATGTCCTGACAGTCCACGTCGTGCTGAAAAGTTAAGTATCTTTTATTAACTACTTTAACCAAGCAATAACAAGATGGAACATTTGGCTGAATCGATATAATTTCGAAATAGTCTTATTTATTTTTATTTTAAACATTGTAGGTTGAAGACTTGAGCCTACTTTTTATACATATACACCATTTACTCAATGAATTTAGACCACACCAAGCAAGAGAAACATTGAGGGTAATGATGGAATTGCAAAGAAGACAACGTTTAGAAACTGCTTCTAGATTTCAGAAACACCTTGATAAGGTAAATTTTGTTATTTCTCAGGTGTACAATGAAGTTAATTTTTTACCCTTAAAATTTTAATTTTTAGGTACAAGAGATATTGCAGAGAGCTTTACAAACATTACCAGATACATCAGAGTTAGATTCAAAACTTGCAATAAATACTGATGCGATGGAATGTTCTGATAGTTCTGGACTCGAACAACAGGCACCTGATCCATGCAGTACTAGCGATCGAATAATGTGCAAGGCTATTGATGATATGATTTTATCGAATAATTTTTTTTAAGTTCTATATTATTATGAAAATGTTTTATATGTTACTATTGTATAGTCAATTATTAAGTCATCAATTTAAGACAACTCACTTTTTCTATTTTATACATACTTTTATTTCTGGTTCAAAATTTCTTTTCAAGACATCGAATAATTATGCATGAATATGAAAATGTCTTAAATCTACCTCTTAAGAATTTTGTACATCCAACTTATTTATTCTCTCCCTACAAGATGTATATTACTTACAATGTATAGAAAATAAGACGAGTGATAAAGTATTAATAATAGATTAAATTTTTTAAACGATAAATGTTATTTTGAGAATACAAATTTAAGATTTCTATTAATACCTAGAATTACTATTCGCATAATCATATTCAAAGAAATTAATATGAATAATTATGAAATATTTCACATAATTCTCCAATGTTCCTTGTATATTATGTTTAACTTCTCAAGAAAATTAAATTATATGTCTATAATAATGCATTTATATTCTACTTAACGATCCGTGTCCTGTTAAAATTGTTTATTACCACAAGTCTAATTAATATATTAATACAAATAATTAAGTTGTATTTTTCATCACAGAAAGATAATTTTAACAAATTATAATTCTAAATGTTTTGTGAAAGTATATTTTCGTAGTCTCGAGCTTGTTCATTTATAATAATATTATTAGGAGAAGAGTACATATAATTTTTCGGGAACAAAATAAATGCAAGTTATATTTTGTGACTCATTTATTGAAATGTGACGTGCTCATACATACAAAAGAATTAGATGGATAAGGAAAAGGATAACCAGATCTGCTTCGTATTTTTTCACCTAACCTTGGCATTAACAACACAAATATAACAAGAAAAAATGAATCATTTTTACACATAGCAATAAAGTTACCTGAAAATAACACAATAAATTTATTCAACATCAGAAGCGATGATCCTAGCCAATGGAATTCCATTGTAACCTGGAACATAAAATTTGTTATTAATTGTTGATGGGATTACTGGGCTTCCAAGAGGCTTCATCAAAGATACCTGTGAACATAGAAGATAATAGTGACAAATACTAAACATTTTTCGTTTTGACAGACAAATTTCAATTTCAAAGAACATGTACATTTGGACAGACCAAGAACTTTTTATTTCATATTTGATTACTCAATATCGTTTTTGAAAAGTTATCAAAACGAAAAATGACAATTAATCAAATAGAAAATCTATAAGATAAGGAAATCAACAAAAACTGCCCATTAGACATCTCACTGCATTCCTGTTAACAAAAACTTGCGAATTACAATAACAAGACAAAAGAATAGGTTGCTGGTATTGTGGGAGAAAGCCATAGGTAGGTAGAAGTTTTGAATTTTTGGACGTAAACTTTCACGAAGAAACGTCTGGTTTTTAGAGTCACTTAAGGAGATTATGTCACACGTACTCGAGTGCATGTTGCACATCCGAATGGTCAATTTTTCATATGCAGATCTTCACTATCATACATTATAATATCATGAGCAATGCAGCATTTCAATACTCTATTGTAATTATTATGTAAACTTTTCGTTTTTATCATCTTCGTATGACTGAATTTTAGAAGCTTCTTTTTATAAATAACTTCCATCCATAATTATTCCTCAGCATCATAGTCGAAATTATAATGTAATGTATGATATATATTACAATTCTATTTCTTCCATTTTTACTTGTATGAATAAATCTTCATAATTTTAATTTCCGAACGCCGTAGTAAAATTTTGATTCTTCTCATCTACAGAGTACTCTTCACAGATCCATGTTGAAATATAATCGAAATTTTCAATACTTTCTTGAAATAAGTATTATTTTTAATTTTTTTTTTTTTTTATTATTAATATTTGGGTACTCTTCTGTATAACGCTTGTTAATAAACTTAAAATTTTTGCGTTATTTTTTCAAAAGTTTTCAATAATATCACATTTCTGCAATATCCATTCTCTATATACAATTTGGAAATGTGATACGATTTCGTTCGTTTTCAAAATTTCAATAAAGATAATCAATAAAAGTTTTTACGCCAAGTTCCGCGACCTCGTGGTCTGAATCCTCCTCGACCACCTGATCGATTACCACGGAATCGACCTCGAGTACCTGAAAACAAAGATGAAATTTTCGTAAAAAAAGAGGATAATTTTGCAATTATATCAATACTATAATGCTTTTTTCTATTTACCGTAATTAGATATATTGGAACTGTACTTTCCACTTGGAGGAGTATATATTTCTCGTTTGCTACTTTTATCTTCCTTCATTCGTTTGTTGTTAGATCCATCGTTTCCAAATGTGATTGGTGTATGCCTTTTTTGCGAAGCTGGATTTTTCTCACCCTGTAAAATGAGACATTCGAATGTTTTATGCATTATCCAACAGAAATTGATTTTATTAACATACATTAATTTCTTTTTACCTTTTTATCATTAGTTTGTGTTTTCCATGACAAATGAATAACACTCTTGAAACTAGGTGGTGTATGAAATAGGTCTTTTATTAGTGTATTGATGTTGTTAGTAGTTTTGAGAGCAATAACTTTCAGTTGGTTATCCTCGCTCTTCAATTCTTCTTCTGTCTTTCCATTGATTGCTTCCCGTAATTTTTTAATATATCCTTGAATTCCTCGAGCAAAATATTGTAGTCTCAATCTAAATTCTTTAAGCTGCTCAGGGTCTTTTGTGAGGAATTCAGGTACTTGTTTACATAATTTATGAAAAGCGTACATCAAGCATTCAACATGACTAAACTGTAACTTTGGTACTTCTGTTACTTCTGTAGAAGGAGGTAATGGCATGTACGACTGTAAAAAAAATAATTGTGATACATGTATACAAAAATTATATTATATTATAAAAAATTTAGCAATTGAATTATTACTCACGCTCAAAGTGTTATAAAGCTGTTGTACTTTTTCTTCGGGTTTCTCAATGACTCCACAATACACAGTTAATTCAGCCAATAACTTCAGTAACTCTAACTGAACATCTCTGCCATCTGGAGCTGTTATCAACGATAGGTGAGGCAGAACTTGCATACAGATGTAAGATACGAATTTTGAGGAATCTACTTGAGACTATAAAAATAATTAAAATTCGTTATGTTTGATTAATCAATTAACTAGTAATTAAAATAAAATAAAATTATTAAAATATTTACATTGAAAAATGGTAAAGCATGTTTGATACATTGAACGAGCCTGTTCCACTGCTCTACATTTGTATGTTTGAACGGGACAGACAGTTCAGCTTGCTCTACTGTAATATCGACTAACTCTTGTTGACCAGTAACTGATGAACCTAATCTAGTCCAAGCTAAAATTTCCATAATACTATGAAATTCATCCGCAGTAACATCCTGTAATAAAAGATTTCAGAATGTAAAAAATTTAGTTGATAAAATATAATTTGATTGGAAGAATTTCATATATATATAATCTTTACGAACCTGCAGTACTTTCTTGCACTCTGCTATAAGTAAATCTTCTGGTTCCTTTGTAATAACATCATGACCGATAGCTTTCAACTTCGTAGCTAAGAATTTAATACAACGATCCCTAGTTGCATCATCGCCATTAAGTATTTGACTGAAGAATCCACTAAGTGTACCTAATGAATAGTATTCAAGTTAAAAATTATTTTAAAATCACAAATTCGATATAACGAGAATAAGTGGCTAAATCTCACCTTTTGGATCACTTTTCATTAAGGACATAATACTGTTCTGTACTACTGCTAATTCAGAAGAATCTTGCGCTTGTAACAATTGAGCCAATATATCAGCAATTCTAGCAGTGTGCTCTTTGTTTTCTTTACAAAGTGTTGGTAAATCTTTAATCGCTTGCTTCCTTATCTACGAACAAGATAAAAATCATTGAAAATATTATTTCGTAGAAAAATTAAATTCATGTAGATTTTCGAGAACCAATTGCAGACATGTGCTATACTTAGTGTAAGTAATTTCTCTACATACTATATTAACATTAATCCTCTCGTTGTGGCTAAGGAAAATAGATTAATACTTACTGCAAGATCTTCATCTTCGCACAAATCTAGATGTGCATCTATAGCCTGATCTGCTAACTTTGGGAAATGTTTAAAAAATCTTGCGATGAATTGAGAAGCCAATCTCTTTTCTTTTGGAGATCCCTTTACAGCAGTTAAAATTTCCAAATATTCTTTTTCATGCTATAATAAAACAAATTGATACAATCAGAAATTTGATATTTTTGGTGGATGAAAAATTATATTTGTTAAAATAATGAAATTTTTACTAAAATTTGTTCACATAAAATGTTTATCGTTCATAGAATAAAGAAAAAATTTCGAATAATTATATCTTGACGAGTAGAACTCATCATGAATATAGCTTCTTAAAATATAACCAAACATGTACTTACTTCAGCCAACTTGTCCTTAGCATCAGCTAAAATTCCGAAATTTTTGTACAATTTCTCAATACTATCAGTACTCATGATGATGATTCCAATTAAACGAATTCAGGAGGTGCAATAATAAATTTATAAACACGAATAGTTAAATATAAGCAAGCACTCTCGCCGGCAACGTTTATACCACGCCAAAACTTGACAAAGATGGAGACGACTGAGGCAGCGAGGCAGCCCGATAGAGTGGCAGCACCAACAACCACGCTATTTACTGCGCATGAAATCACTTCAGGGCCGTATCAATCATGAAACCTTTTAGTTATATTTCTCATTACAGGACGTGGAACCCAAATCTTGAACTCTGTACTGCAGAACATTAAGAAAGCAAATTTATTCAAATCAAACCGAATTTGAACACTCAGTCCCGAGAAAGTGAAATAAATTTAGGTTTTAAAGAATCATGCTTTAATCAACAAATCTTGCAGAGTATTACATGATATCATTAAAGAAAAACAGAACAATTTTTATGAATAGAATGTTACATTTTCGTCATTATGAAAAAAATCGAAGTAAATCATGTTGTCAGCCAGGTAACCATTTACCAGCATCTGCTTTTTTCCCTAGTTTCATGAGCGTGCTACGCTCGAAAAGAGGACAAACAGTCCTCGAGGTTACATTCCGAGCAGACCATCGGTCCAAACATTTTGGACATGTCTTGGTGGTGAAACCACGTTCACCGCATGTTCTGCAAAACATGGTGAGCGGCTTGGGGCATGTGGTAAACACGTGGACGCTGCTTCCACAATTCCAACAATTTCCGCAATTGTTTTTTCGTACAGCCCCAGAGCACCTTGATGACTCGAACGAACCCGACGGGTGATCAAACCTAATCGGATTAAGTCGATTCTCTCGACGTCGATCGAGACGCATTGGATCCCAAGGGCCTGGTTGGCTCATTCGAGGTGCTGACGAAAATGGCTTCTCGTCTTTCATCAAGAATGTAGCAGGATCTATTTGTCTTATCGTAGGCTTTGTTTCATCGAAAGCCTCGGTTTGAGTCGCATGATCCCGGGTCCCTGAGTATGGAAGTTCTACTTGTACAGCCGCATGGCATTGTTGCGGAAAGAATAGGGTAGTTTGCGTAGACGCGTCCTGCTTCTTTGGAAATAAACAATTGCCGGAATCCCTCAAGACGAAATTCGACCTTCCGAAGAGAGCTGGTGGTGGCGGGGGTGGTGGCAGTATGCTGACGTCTGTTTCTTCATCATCGCTGAAAGCGAGGTCTATGACGGGTGGTGGATTCTCATTCTGACTTCGTGGAAAGCGCCATTCATGTTTATTATCGTACCTCTGTAACGCTCTCAACCATGGAGCATCCATATTCTATTTTTTTAATAGGGTATTCGACACCTATAAAACAATGCGATATAGTCAATAACGTAGTATAAATAGTTTTTAAGAATTAGTCATCACGGAAATTCTTGATAAACGTAATGTATAAAATTCGAAATATATGCAGAGTCGTACCTACCCAGTCGTTAAGAAATCAGAACGACGTAAATAAGCCAAGGTCGTCGAGACTTAAAGTAAACAATTCGTAACAACGACAACAGTAACCTCTCGTTGAAACGCAACAATAATAATAACGATTGATAGTAAATCTTTGCAAAATCGTAATAAAATTGTTCTATTAAATACGACGAAGGAACTTGTACGTGAAATATGACCTGGAAATATCATGCCGGTTAAATTACATTTCTCGAGAATTATTTACAAGTTTGCTTGTCCTTTAGAGTAAAAGGGATAAGACTATGAACAATGGATTAATGTGAGTGAAGAAAACCCCCTATCGATTTAAAATAAAACTGAGCAATATGTCTTTAATAAGTATATATTCGAACAATAATTAAAGTAGTATTATTGGAGTGTTATTGACTTGTTCGTACCCTCAGTCTTTCAATAGCTACATTCATACCAACTATGAATATAATGAATTAATAAACTACTTCAGAGAATATCACTTAATCTTGATCGAATATTTATTTAGTTCGTTCTTCCATACGTAAACAACATTTATTTATCAATTTTCTTTAAAATAAAATTTTTCAATAAAACTTCGCTGTACTTATTTTTTATTTATTTTTATCAATAAGTTTATCATAAAAAATTGTAATTCATAAGGAATTTCACTCACCTATCCCAGGATTGTTCAAAATTGACAGTTAATCGCGCAAAGGAAAGAGACTGTGAGAATAAACATTCTAGGGGGCAGCAATGCATGAGCTCTCGTACTCGCCCATTTTACATCTCAGTTGGTTGTTCTCAGACTTTTTTTGAGTTTTGGGATTTCCCTTAATCAAGAATCGCGGAAATCATGAATAATTAAATTTTAACATTAAAAAGTTTTTAATCTGTGATTAAAATGTGTAATATTTATTATCGATATAAAATTTTAAATAAGTAAATGAAAAGTTTTACTCTCTACGAAATGAGATCGTAATATATATATGTATATATACACTGCTGTATATTTTTCTGTCAGCTGATGTCCTTATTTCTCATAAGTGTGTTAAAAGTATTGTTTAACTCTGCTATGTAATAGAATAGAATTCAATTAATCAAATATGATGAATAAATGATGGAAAACTATAAGTGAATAACTTTTTTTTTATATATTCAACGTTTTAACGTAAGTATTATAAATATTTTTTCGTTGAAACTATTGGTAATGGGTGGTTATGTTTTGACGTTTCGTACTAGAGATGCTAATTAGACTTATCAGGAATAAATATAGTGATTTCCTCATCGAATATTTATTTATAATATGTGTATATTCGTAAAAGTTACCGCAAAATAGAAAATTTTCAAATGATTAAAAATATAAATGTGTGTCATTCTTTGTTGTAGATGTATAAATTATAGTCATTATCCAATCTAACAGTATGGAATATAAAACTGTTTTTTAGCCAAGTAATTTTGATTCGTAACTGTACATTTGAAGACATCAAGACCAAAAATGTTTGAATCACCTCGAAGTTTGCAAGAAGTCTGCATTGATTTTATTTGTGACAATGTGCTGGCATTGTGTGACATTCATTCCATGGATGGCGAGAATAGTACAGGCATACTAAATTTATCTTCACTTGGTAATTTATTGTATTTATTGCAAGACTTGCACAGATAATAGAATTTTGTTATAATTTCAGATTATGCTGATTGTTCAAATAGCAGTAATTCAAACGATTCATGCTCATCAACCCTTCAAGCCCCATCTAGTAGCGTTAACTTAAGTAACATTCCCACAAGACTCAATTTTAAAAATGAAGATGTTTTTTTGCCATCTCCTGTGTCCGAACTATTGTTATCCAGTCTTTGCGAGAAAAAAAGTCTATCGGATTTAACCATTTCTCTTTTTAGCTCAAAATATACCAGATTAAAGTAAATGGTTTTGCACTCATATTTATTGTATTACGTATATTCTTTAGAAATATTAAAGTTCAATTTTGATTTTAGGCAAGTCAAATTGAAAGATGCTTCCATGTTAACAGCGAAAGGTTTAAAAATTCTCAAGCAACATAAAGTTACAGATTTGGTAGTGAATGGTTTAAAGATTGCTGTTAACGATCTTATCAGTTGTTTAGGAGACTGGAGTTTGCAAAATTTAAGATCTTTGAGTGTCGCTAAAGGAAGTTTCACCGACTGTTCCAAGTAATAAGATATGATGTTGAATTTACACCTCGAGTACTATATTGCAATTCATATAGGTTTTTAACTGGTTACAGGTATTGTGTGGTGATGGCGTTAAGTAAATTACGCGCCCTCCACACATTAAATGTTTCTGGCACAGAATTCAACCGCCATGGCTTAGAAATTGTAGTTGAAGACCTCCCTCTATTGGAAAATTTGGATATATCTTGTACAAGAGTAGATGATATAAATCCTCTGAAGAAATGCAAATATCGATTAAAAACTTTAACTATGTATAATTTAAAAATTGGCGAAAGCAAAGATCTTGTTTCAGTACTCTTAGAATTAAACGAGTTACGGAATTTAGATATCTCAGATGAAAAAGATACTCAAGCTTTTGAAGTTTTTCCAGTTAAGAAGCCAAAATTGACAGAATTTTTGAGAGCTGTTGATTGCATGCCTCACTTATGTAGCCTTGATTTGTCGGGAAAAGACGACATTAATACGGCCGATCTTAGAGAATTTATCAAAGCTCATAAACATTTAAAATTCCTTGGTCTTGTACATTCGGATGCTTGTTATGATGATAGTTTTGTAAATCCAGCAAATGAAAATTACAGACCCGATTTGATCGTGAGTTATCAATTAAATTATTTTAATTTCAGTATAATATATAAGATGATCAATTTTTACAGGTGACTGGAACAGCAACAGAATCTCAACTTCTAGAGGCTCTTAAAAGATATACGAATCGACCGATTTACGTGCATAAATGTCTTTTTAATTTGTTCCGATTAACACCAAGTTTCTTAGAGCCTAGAGTGGATGTTATAAAATTAGTTTTGCCTGGAATGAGAGAGCACCCACAACAGTTTCGAGTACAAATGGCAGCGACTGCTTGTCTGTATAATTTAACAAAAGGAGAATTGGCTCTTCTGATACATCCATCGATATTAAAACAAATAGTCGATTTAACATTGACTGCCATGGAATCTTATCCAAAACATTATCAACTGCAAAAAAACACTCTTCTGACATTATGTAGCGACAGAATATTGCAGGATGTTACTTTTGATAAATATAGGTACGTCACAATGGTTTAATAACATATTATTTTCTATAATATATTTATAATTAAATTACAGATGTGCTAGACTGGTGATGAATTGTTTGTCTTCATTTGACGATGCTTCAATGAATAGAATGTCAGTGGCAATTTGTTCGATATTAGCAGCCAAAATTTCAACTGTAGAGACATCCATGCTTGGAGCCCAACCGCAATACATGTCCAAATTACTCACAATGGTTAAGTCAAAAGTACTTATGAAATCCGTCGACATAACAATGAAATTCACATTAAGTGCTTTATGGAATTTGACGGATGAAAGTGCTACAACATGTCAGGTTTTTCTCGATAAAGGTGGGATGGAATTATTCTTGGAAGTGCTGGATCATTTTCAAGGAGAGTCAAGTGTAGAAACAAAAGTACTTGGATTATTGAATAACATTGCTGAAGTTTGTAAATTAATTTTAATATAAGGGATGTTTCTATTCAGTTATGATTCAAACATTATTAATTAACAGGTTGTACATTTGAGACCTCGACTAATGCAACCTCGATTTATAACGATGCTCTCCTTACTGTTGGATTCTCAGCACATCGACGTATCGTATTTTGCCGCAGGAATAGCTGCTCATCTTTTGAGCGATGGTCCACAGGCTTGGACTAGTCATATTTCAGTTACGACAACACCACCTAGAGAACATTTACTAGATCAGCTAGCTAGAACGGTAGCCTCTTGGGAGCCACCATCTGGAGAGATGGTAGCGTATAGGAGCTTCCAGCCGTTCTTTTCTCTTCTGCATTGTTCCGACGCTCACCCCGTTCAATTTTGGGCCGTATGGGCAATACACCACGTATGCTCCAAAAATCGTAAGTACTACTCTTTTAAAACTGATTTATTTTTGTGTAAAATTAATTTTTAATTTTTCTGTCATACTCGTTTCCAGCCAAAAGATATTGCAATATGTTGATTAAAGAAGGTGGAGCCGAAGCACTCAAAACGTTAGAAAAATCTCATGCAGGATCACCGATACAGACGAGTATTCAGACATTGATAAAATCAATATTTAAAACTCTCGAAGAACATTTATGTTACTGATATTTGAATATTTAACCCTGATCGGTTAGGAACCGAAAATTCTCGCGACTGAAGTTATCTCTTTGTTTTGAAAGTTCGCATCGACAAGGGTTGATTTTTATAGAAGGCAACATAATTGATATACTAGTCAATCTTCAATTGTATATTACGATTTAATATATTTGAAATCAGTGACATTACGTCATTTTGTTTTATCGAAGAGCCTCGATTGAGTTGTTGATTACTTTATTAAACTTCGAATCGGATGAAGAGTTATCTATTTAAAACGAATAAAAATGTTACATTTGTACAGTAGCTTATAGTTCTTGAATTCAGTAACATGAATTGCGAGAAGTGGTACTTATTATCGTATTAATTAATATTATTGATATTATTTTCACCAAAGTAATAAAATTCTTTGGTGAATAATCGCCTGTGAAAATTGATGTCAAAATGTATGAATGAATTAAATATAGAATAATATGTTCTACACGAGCAATGTAGATGATTAAAAAAGTTTGAGAGATATTAATTGAAATAAAATTTTCAATGTGAAATTCGCTCGATATTCATTTCATTACCAACTAACTTAACGTAATAAGGGAGAGGCGTGTATCGTCGTTAAACGAATGAAAAGAAATTACATAACGAGGATAAAGAATTAAATTTATTTTTGCCATGTCACCTAATTATTATAATTTACTTCACTCAATTGTAATAATTAATTTCGTAATCTAATCAAATGGAATTCCGCATTACGATATTACACTGAACAAATTTAATTAAAAACCTTAATTCAGCAATGCAATCATAAGTTTTTTGCACTCGGCAGCACAGTCGCTCTGTAAGTAAATAAAACAGGAGATTTTTGTACTTTATCGACAGCGATTATCTTTCGTTAGAATATGACCAGTATTTATTAAGTTAAATACAGATAAGACACAACAATGAAGTATTTATAATTGTCAATTCGGACAATCATGAAATCATTTGGAACATGCTCGTTAATTCAAAAGCGCAATGAGAAGCCGCTTGAAATCATTACCGCAGTCGCTCTGTAAATTAAAAATATTAAATAATATTAACTAGAAAATTCCGTTGTTAGTTGATAAGGCTTAAGAGAAATTTTTCGTATATTTTAGAGTCATTATCTTGCATAAGGCACATGATTATTATCGTTATTAACAATCGTCATTCTGATTTTGCTAACAAAGAAATTCGCATTTGTTGCAATGTTAAGGCACGATCATAACAAATGAGGATTATGAAAATCGTTAAAACTTTGGCGAGTTAAAAATAAACGAAATATTATTAACGAAAAAGTATGAACAGTAATTACAGAATATTATGCAGCCTGGCATTAAATTATAATTAAAAATCAATAATAATAGCCGCATGAGAAAATAAATGCATTTTATCCAACTAGGGCAAGTAATAGTCGCTTGTAGTCCCCAGAGCAGTCACCCTGCAACCCATGAAAATTTCATAAAATACTGAATGTGATTAGAGAAGAATTTAATTAAACGTTAAACGTTCTCAGTGGAATGGAACAGTAATTCGAATGAGTCAGTGATAACACCAATGAAACGCGGAAGCTTTTCAGCTTTTCCTCTCGTAGCTTTTACATATAATATTATTGCGTTATATAGACAGCTCGAGATAACGAGAATAGACAGATGAAAAGCTATCGTCGCGCGCTGTTAAACGAATCGTTACGATTTCATCCGGCAATTAAAATATACTTACATCGATATCACCAGCGAGTGACTTTCCGTACAAATTCTGATAAGCCTCTTTGATGTCTCCCAAGTCGATTTCCGATCGAGCAACAGTAATTCGAATCAGAGTCGAATCGGAAGTGCCGAGTCCTCTCATCGCCTTGTACAATCTCTTAGCGAAGTAATTGGTCTTATCTCGCGCGCATCTCACTGCGAATAATTATCGAAAATTATGCTCGGAGCGAGAAATAAGAGAGGAAAATAAATCCTCACCGATCGCCAAGTAACCATCCTCGAGTGGACCAGAGAATTCTCGTTTGATCGCGTCCTCCAAGGAATTGCCAGCTAGGCGCTCGTACTCCTTGAATATCAATCGCAATTGCGGGAAGCTTCTAGTGACGAGAATTGCATTGAATGCACTTTCATCGGTGCCCCATTGTCCCTCGCCAGCGGCGAGAAGGTTTTCAGCGTCGCGCGTAGCGGCGTCATGGTCGACCTCAGACTGTTCGTCTCTGTTGGCCTGTAAATGAGAAAATCGTTCAGCGCACAATCGCGTCGTTTTACCGAGATTAGCTTACACAGGAGAGGGACACCAGGAGGCGTTTGAAGTGACCGGACGTGTCTCCCTTCAGATCGTCTTCCAGATCTTTTTCGTACACTGTAAAAAAAAAAAGATGAAATGTAGGGCAGCTCGACTTTCACGATACAAGAGAATTGGACTTTCTCTGCCAGAAATAGGTACTGGCTGGCTACTTCTATCAAAACAAATTCTGAAGAATGTATGAAGCTTTTTTTGTAGAAAATTTTGTATACTTCTAAAAAAAAATTAAAGATATAGTTGTCATCCCCCGACGACTACATCTCAGCTTAAAATGATCAAATGATCATTTTAAACCTTAAATCTTCTTCATTGAAATGATCACCTGGCCAATTTGATTCAACCATTTTTAGTCGAATTATAATTGTATGAAAATTACAAGTGTCTCCTTAACCCTTTACTGCATGAATTCTGCTCTTTCGCTCACTTGCGCAAAAGTGAGTTGTACCATTTCTTTGCATTTTATTGCTACATATTTATTTAAACTGAATCCAAACAACAATACCATGTATGGGCCCATATGCGGTAAAGGGTTAATTATTTTGAAGAGTATACCAAACATTACATTTCCTCTTAAAATCGACAGAACTCACGTTCTTTGTAAACCGCGGAAATGGTTTTGATTCCATAGTTGCTCAAAGATGCGAGGATCTCGATGATGGCTTCCTCGTCTGTGCCCATCCCGGAGATGGCCTCGTGCAGTTCTTTGGCGTAAAATTCGGGCAGTGGGGTCATCAGAGCGAGGATGGCCTTTTCGAAGTTTCCACCGAGCTCGGATTTCAGCTCGGAGATGAGATCCTTGCCGTACATTGTTTTGAATTTGTCGGCGATCTCGATACGCTGAACGATGCCGCGGTGGGCCAGGACGTCGATGATGGTCTGCTCGTCGGTGCCGAAGCCCTTCATAGCGGCTCGCAGCATAGCGGCGTCCTCTTCCGCGTTGAACGGCTCCGCGGGGTACACCGTGGGTGTGCACTGTGGGATTATCGATTCTCAATCATTCACATTCTCCGGTTTCGTCACTCGAGAGTGACGTATAGCGCCGGGAGAGAGGCGCAGTCACGTAAAATACAATAATTTAATTACCTGCACGTGATAATATTGACTGGCCGACATTCTGCCGTTTGGTCCTATAAAATAAAAAGCACTGACGTCAAAACTACGGAAGTGGCGAGCAAAATGGATCTTCGAAAAAAAAATTTACATGGAGAACGTAATTGCGTGAATAAAACCGGTAGAACTTTGATACCGGTATATTCGGTTACACGTTGTATAAACATTTATATAACAGTTCTCAACTATTGTTTATCGAGCGTGGTGTATTAAATTTCGACACAGAATGTTCTTTTTCTTTTTAATTGGCGTTTAAATTAAAAAAAATACCGTTATACATATCACTCCAAGCGAGTGACGTACGTTCACCAAAAACTCTCGATCCAGATATCGAATTTCATAAATGAAGTAGAGAAATTTAATTCCACACACGCTGCGACGAAGATTGTTAATAATGTTGACTTGCCTTTGTAAAATTATCCGGTTGAATTTAATATAGCGGAAAAGTCGATCCTACGAGAATCGATGCTCGAAACAGACTGTGACAGCGAAGGAATTGGGAGTGGTCTGACGGGCAAATCGTGACGTGTAACTTCGGTCGCCGGGTGGGAGAATCCGCAACGAGTCATTTGGATGCTGTAAAAAGACGTGACGAGCGTTTCGCGTTCCATTGAAAGTTAGTGATGTCACGTGGTAAATATGTTAGGTGCGTTACGATGAAATTAATGACGCGAATTCCAATTAACACCTGATGAATCAAATGCTGCAAAAAGAAATAAAGTCGAGAGGATACGTGGCGAGTGGATGGGAACCTATTTTGCGGAATGTCGTGACGGAGTGGCCCTAGAATCAATATTATTGAATTATCAATGAAATTCCGTCGATGCTAGTTAGAATAACATCGTACGGCGAAGCTAGTACGCCGCTAAATGTCACGACAGTCCATTGACAAGGTTGCGAGACTGGTCGCTTGCTTATTGTCGAATAAAAATTTATTGAACATAAAATATTATTTATATATAATTTACAACAAAATATAACAGTAGGAACAATCGCAAAGTGTTATCATCGCGTAATTTTACGTTTACGACCACGTTGCTTAGCTTTAAGATTTTGCGAAGTTTTAACTTTTTCACTTTGTAGCGCATTTTGTAGTTGTTTCAAACAGTCTTGATAATTTTTTCTTTCGGCGACTGATTCGTAGTCCATATTGTCGATCACAGGAACTTCCTTATGAATTGTTTTTAACATATTCTTGAAAACTCCTACTTGATTGGGAGTGAGCAGAGAGATCGAGGTTCCCTCTTTTCCTGCACGGCTGGTTCGACCGGCTCTATGTATCAATCCTTTGATATGTTTTGGAAGATCATAAGAAACGACCAATCTTATATCTGGAATATCGAGACCTCGGGCTAAAGCGTCAGAACTTATCAATCTGGAAGAGATAAAATTTTGTTTAGCGGTAGTGTCGAATATCTATAAACTTTGATACTTACATTTTGATTTTTCCTTGAATAAATTCGTTGAGAATACTTTGACGCTCTTGAAAATTAAGTCGAGCCGATAATTCTGCAATTATCGAGCTTTCGTTTCCGAATAGAATTCGTGTCAACAACGTTAGACGATGGGCGCTTTCGCCAGAATTTGTAAATACTAGTACTTTTCCAAGATCGTCAATTTTAGATAAAAGATCGTACAATACAAGTGGTTTGTATTCGGCTGTGCACTGTATGGCGTACTCCAAGAGCTCGTCTGGGCTCGTATATCTTCCCGCAAAATCATCAGCTGAAATGGTATCGTTGTCCGATCCGTGGGAAGAAATCGATGTAAATAACATCGGAAAGAAAAGATCAAATTGCTCCAGTTTCTCAGGATCTTGGGTGAGAGTAGCACTGAAAAGCAGCTTTTGCGCAGGAGGAGGATCGCTATTTTAACAAGATAAAAGATAAGTTATATAATATTGATATATTTTATCAAAATATCACTAATTACTGTATTTCCATTCTTACCCTGAACGAGCAACATCTGAAGTGTAATGTGGCTTGCGATAGTGAGGGTCAGGTAAATGTCGCAACCAATCCAGTGTAGAACGATCAGCTTCGTCTATAACGATGAATTTGAGAAAGTCAAGACAAAAGTCTGGAGTTTTTAAAATATGTTCAACCAAACGTCCTGGTGTGGCCACAACAATATCAACCCTACTTTTGTCACGTTTATTTTCAGCATCTGAATAAAAAGAACAAACGAATATCATTTTTAATGGTTTTCATCACAAATGCTATTCTTGAAAATATTAGTATACCTTTATTGATAAGTGTTGTCTGCTCGTGCTCAAAGGGCGATGATCCACAAAGTAACGCAACTTTTAATTTCGTATGCGCACTATAAGATCGCATCACTTTATGTACTTGTATAGCAAGTTCCTGGACTGGAAGCACTACCAAACACCTCACTTTTGGAACCATCCTATTCTGCAGTGTCTGTATTATCGGCAACACATACGATAAAGTTTTTCCTAGTAAAAGAAACTTTATTTTATTTTTTTAAATTCAAAAAGTCTAATATTGATGAAAATAAGAATTCAAATTTACCACTTCCAGTAGGAGCCGATACACAAATATCCTTCATCCAAAACCCATGGTCGCGGTCATGGATGCATTGTACCAATTTTTTTATAGTTTTCTCTTGTATGGGGAAGAGCTTATGTATTTTGTTTTGTTTTAGAAGTTGAATGAGTTTCGGATCTAAAGGAAAATCTAGATCATCTAAACTTGGGCCAGTGCTCAAATCCGATGAAACTATTTCTGGATGAGCCAACCAATCGGGTAATACTCTTTTAGCCTTTGATGCTTTCTTCTTCATTCTGGACCCTAATATAGCAAAACCACTCTCTTCTTTTGTTGTTGTCCCATTTTGCTCTGGTTGATCATTGACAATCTTTTTTTTTCTTTTTTTCTTTTTATTTTTCTCATCTACTGATTTTGTTTCGTTATTTTCCACATCGTTATTCAGATCTCCTGTAAGGCGATCTGAAACCTGTCTGGTTTCATTCTCAGACTGTTCTTCAGAGTTTAGGTCTTTTTGAGCCTGTTTTGCAGCTTCAATTCTCTCTTTTTTTCTCTCCTCGATTTTTTTCATTAAGGCGGAAAGATGACTATTGGCAGCTTGTTCATTTTCCTCTGTAGGAGCTTCATCTCCTTGGTACCTGCATTGAAACAGAAACTTATGGTTGAGCAAATGAAACTAAAAATTAAATACTCCAAGCAATAAAACACATTGTTAATATAATATCACAAAACTTACCTCTTAATCGTGAATAAACTCATGTTAAAAGCAAAGATAAGGACTCTTAGCCAGTGATGGTATACCGTTGAAACACTTTCAAAATAGATAGGTTATTTTGTCAACAAGCAAAGAGCTGAAAGAGTATAAAAAGGGCGCTGCTGTTCCCAGCTGCAATACAGGCAAAAACTTGGAGCAAGACAATTTTTGTACCAAGCATTATAGCCAGTGTACAGTATTAGCCATAAATTTGTTATTGTTGAGTTAGGAAGGAGTTAAATTTGTCCGAAAAATCCTCTATCTCTTTATCATCTTTTCTGTGACAAAAATCCACGTGCTTGTAAGCAACACGTGCTACTTTTTTGAATGTTTTTGTCATCTATTTTTACAACCGTACTTATATCTCTATTGCTTTCGACGAAATTTATGAATAAATCCTATTATTACATCATTTAATTGATTAATAGGTTATGCACGAAATGCTATAAGCGATATTTTATTGTTTTATAAATATTCAATGGGACAAAGCATTGGAAAATGATTTGTACAGAACTTGGGAAAATATATGAGTATTTTATGAAAAAATCTTAAAATTGCCGCTTACTTTGTCAACAAGCAAAACGTGTCTGAAAGATGATAAAGAGGGCGCTGCTGTTCATAGCTGTGTGGCGTCCATTGCGCTGACTCCGTCGCGCAGCCGTGTGTTGATTGGCTGCGTGCGGTAATCTTTGCGTCTTTGCGTGGTGTTCAAAAATCTTTCCGAAAATTTTATTTAATCAAAGATCATATTGATATTCTCGTATCTTTAAATAATCGTATCGATTACTTATGAAGAAATTGAAACTTAAACTAAGTTTTAATTAATTACGCGAGCTCAACAGTTTAAATTCCGTTTGAAGATCGAATGTGGTCTTTAAGGGGCATGTAAAACCCGAAATAAATGATCTTTTTATTTTAGTCCATTCATGTTTTTGTATAAAGTAAATAACATATTCATTTAATAGGTCATTTAGTACAATATTTAAGCTATAGTTTTAAGACTTTCGCGGTCATTGTTTACCTTATTAGTCAACTTGGTTTCCGCGTTTTTTTTTTTTTTTTTTTTTTTTAATAAGCACACGACTTAAAGAGCATGAAAGATGTGCTAGGCTTGGATATTTCAGCCAGTCCGCCTTAGCTGAGCACAAGTTGGAAACAGGACACAAAATCCTGTTTGACCAAACCAAAAAGATAGCCAACTCGCAAAGCTATTTCTCTAGAAAACATAGAGAAGGACTGGAAATCCTGAAGAAGCCCAATAACCTCAACAGAGATAGCGGTTACCAAGTTAACCCTATCTGGAGAACTATCCTCCCGGTTTTTTAATTGTTCGGCCGACCAATCAAAAAAGTCTGGTTGGCTGAACCAATGATCCGGAACGAAGCACAAGGGTATATAAGTAGGATCTGAGAACAGGAGAGCTCAGTACAGAGCCTCGGCCCTGAAGAAGCTAACTGCAATGTTGGCGAAACGTTGGCAAAATAAATTGTCTAAACGCGGTTCCCTTCCGGAAACCTAGTTGACTAATATTTAAGCTGTATTTAAAAAAAAAAGTAATCAATTATCAAGAAAAATCGCGGAGATATGCTTGGTGCACTGGAGTTGTGTCGAACTGTGTACACGATAGTGTCCGTAATTCTTAACTCTAACGAAAAATGTTCATATTTTATTAATTTTAATACTATAATACTCTATGTGAACCAATAAAACACTATAGAAACAGCATATATATATTTTTTTTCAATATTTGAACTTTTAATTTGATTTTTCGCCTGTTCTTGGTCGATATTTTAATCTTAAAAAGTGTTAAAATCTGTTAAAACAGTGAATATCTTTGGTTCACATAGAACAGAATATAATACTCTTCAAAATACAATTTGAATCAACTCGATAGGTTGATTACTTTTCGTATAATCGTGTATATAATTTTCGAAAACAGTTTCTGGAAAACATGCTTCAAAACTACTTACTCGAAAACTAAAACTAAAACTCTAAAACTACTCTACAACTACTTCGAATTACAAGCTAACATTTTAAACGGGTGTTATTCGATAGTTTTCGAACCGATTAGGCTAAAAAAAAAGATGTTTTTTCCGAATTTACATGCACTGACCCTCTTAAACGCTTAATCAAGGAAATTCCCTTGCTGGGATTTTAAAATCCCATTTAAATTATTCTTAGAATTTTGTTTTAATTCCGAGAAAAATATATTATTTTCTCGGAATATTATTGAATTTAAACCGTCAGCTGACGGGCTTGCTCGAGCGGAACAGTTTTTCGATGTTATTCGTGACGTAAAAGTCTAACGCTCGGCAACACTATTATTAGTGCGCTCTCGCTCGCTCCCGTTAGCGCGACGCGGTGTTTGCTCGCGCTCTCGCTCTAACGCACGGGAGCACTCGGCTTCGAGCTCCGGTGATCGGAGCTCAGCTGTGTAACGTTCACTTCTTTCGAACCTCCGTACGAACCGGACGGATTATTTAATTCTCTGAATTCCAAATTCATTCCAAAATTTCCCTGGTTTACCTATCACCTGCTCTCCTATCTGCCGTATCAAATGCGGCATTTTGACGTTATTTGTTTTGCGAATTACCGAAACACGTGGATTTCACTTTTTCACTTTCTAAAATAGACAGGGAAATTTACTTGATTTCCCGTCCACAAGTTGGTGACCCCGACCTGATCTCAGGAACGGACTCCGCAAGAAGGAGCAGAAAAAATTCGAACTTGAACCGAAGGGCTCGTCTCATCAAATAGAAGCAAAACTTCCTCATCGAACGAATGCCTCTCAACCGTACACCAGAAAAACCGTACACCAGAAAAAACCATTGTTGAGCATATGAAACGAAAAATAAGAAGTCCAATTTACCACTTCCAATTGGAGCCGATACGCATATGTCTTTCATCCAATATCCACGTTTGCTGCCGTGGATGCATTTCATGAGTTGTTTAATTGTTTTCGCTTGTATTGGAAATAATTTCTCTATTTTATTTTCTTCAATAATAAGTCAAATTTACCACTTCCAATTGGAGCCGACACGCATATGTCTTTCATCCAATATCCACGTTTGCGGTCGTGGATGCATTTCATGAGCTGTTTTATTGTTTTTGCTTGTATTGGGAATAATTTCTCAATTTTATTTTCTTCAATAATAAGTCAAATTTACCACTTCCAATTGGAGCCGATACGCATATGTCTTTCATCCACAAACCACGTTTTCGGTCGTGGATACATTGTATTAGCTGTTTTATCGTTTTTGCTTGTATTGGGAATAATTTCTCAATTTTATGTTCTTCAATAATAAGTCAAATTTGTCACTTCCAATTGGAGCCGAGACGCAGATATCTTTCATCCAATATCCACGTTTGCGGTCATGGATGCACTGTATAAGCTGTTTCATTGTTCTGGCTTGGATTGGGAATAATTTCTCAATTTTATTTACTTCAATAATAAGTCAAATTTACCACTTACAGTTGACTTAGCACGTTCGCTGCGGCGATGAAAAATCGAAACTTACCCGCCATGCGTTACGACTCCTATATTGCCGTACCAGCATTAGATTTAGTTGGGCGGCAAAACACAGCCTCACTGGCCGGTAGTCAAATACGGCAAACTAGTGCCCGTAACGCAGCAAACGTGTTAAATAAAACACATTGTTAATATATATATATATATATAAGAGTATAATATATGCGTCCGTTGGTCAGCCGCGTGTTGGTTGCCTGGGTGTGGTGATCTTTGCGTCGTTCAGGTTGGCATCCCGTCGTTGTATATATTGTGCCTGCTGAAGCCAATTTCGAATTAGTTCATTCGCTAACGTTGTTGTTATTGTTATTTCTTACTGTCGGTATCGTTACTGTCGTGTAACACGCGAGCAAAAACTTGGAGCAAGACATTTTTTGTATCAAACATTATAGCCAGTGTACAGTATTAGCAATAAATTTATTATTGTTGAGTTAGGAAGGAGTTAGGATTGTTGTGTTGATCGATTACTAGATTATACGCAAAATGGTATAAGCGATATTTTATTGTTTTATAAATATTTAATGTGACAAAGCATTGGAAAATGAATTGTACAGAACTTGGAAAAATATATGAGTACTTTATGAAAAAATCTTAAAATTGCGACTTATAATATAACTAATATTTTTCCTTTTACAATGATTTCATTCAGAGAAATTAAAATTCAACATTATTGCCTTGAATGAGATGCGATTAAAAATATATAATTTTTTGCTATAAGAACCAATTAGTTACATCCCATTTAGAGGTGTTTTTTGATCTGACATAATATACTGTTTAGAGAAAAACGACTTATTGTTTGGAGAAAATATCTTAATGAAAAAACAAGTGCCTCGATGGGCATAAGAAAATAGTATGATCGCTACATAGTAGTATCGCTATTCTCGCACAATTATTTACACCAAAAACATAGTTTTCGTAATCTAAATATACGCCGTTTATAAAATTTCTAAATCACAGTGTCGTATTTCTGGATGGTTTTTCTAAAAAAAAATTAATTGATATTAATTTATATGTACCAAAAGTAATCAAGTTCTAATTCACAATATATGTGTGAAAATAATCAAATTCAAGAACCTACCTTCAGTTTCAGTTCTATTCTATCTATTTCACCACCAAGCATATCAACAATATTCTCTCCATGTTTCAAAAGAAAACATTCCAGTTCATCGATAGTTTCCATCTTTTTTACTTCCTAAGTAACGTAAATGCAATAATTAATATCGGAAAACCAATGTAAAGTGAAACGCAGAAAACAAAACGTACCTCCAACATGACCGAAAGATCATGTTTATCAAGATAAGATCTTGTTAATTCTCGGCCATCGAAATCCAACTCCGCTTTATACCGAACTAAACTATTACCCATATCAATTCCTTTAACATCATGAATAGCACGTACCTATATGAAACGTAACAGACACATAATGTACTTGAAATATAAAAAAATACACAAATTGAAAATTACCATTATATCAGATTCCAATTCAGCATTAATTTTATCTAAATTTTCTTGAGATATACTTCTTCCCACTAGAGCAGCAACATTCGAATATATAATGAAGGAGGCCACTCCTCCAAGCAGACCACCCACAAGAAGCGATCCAATGGAATCGTATATCGGATTTCCTAGACAAGAAGTCAATCCCATACACGAAGCAGCAATAATTATACCGATAACCTGAAAAGATTTGAAAAGAATCTTAAATTTGCTGAATTTCCCGCCTATATTTTCATACTAACAGCCGCAAAATCTTCCATGAGAACGACGTTAACAGAAGGATCCTGTCCCGCCAATACGTAATCTTTGAATTTTTGAGCTTTTTCTTCAGCGCCTTTTTTAATGGAATTTATGGCTACTACAAGAGTAGCGCCTTCGGATGCCAAAGAACCTCCCAAAATGAAATAAGCCCAGTAAAACGAATCCACTGGTTCAGGATTAAGCAAACCATGAATTCCGTGATAAACGGAGAGTCCGGTGCCGACGCAGAAAATACCAACTCCAGATATTAAGGAAGAAACGTACTTCATATTAGTGTAGCCATACGGGTGATCGGGATTTGGATTCTAAAATTTAATTTTTTGTTTAAATAATTTAAAATGGGAAATATCAATTTTAATCACCTGAATGGACTTTTGAATGCCATAAGCGAGAATCAATTGATTACAGGTGTCAGCGGCCGAATGTATACACTCGGAGAACATACTGTGAGATCCAGTATAAAACCAAGCGAATAATTTGAACAAAAAGTTGCTCGCATTTCTGTAAATTCATGACTCTATTAATCAAATGTACAAATCCACGTTGAGAAATATACTCACATGATTACTGCTGTTAAAACGACTTTTCCCGATCTACCAAATAAGCCGTCTTGATGGCTAGCTTCTGTTTTACTTCCTATCTCTCGTCGGTAATCCCGCAATCGTCTCTTCACAGTAAAGACATCTGTGAAAGATCGTTTTGAAAGGATTATAAAATACCAAACGAGGTTTGGCTAATATTAATACAATAAACAATAGAAATATTTTTTACTTTGCTGGTAAGTTTTTTTCTCAAGTTCCTTTCGGAGAAGTTCTTTCAACAATGCTTCCCGAGAACCCCACACTTCCATTGCTCTAAAAGCAGGGAAAATACGTGAATGGTAAATAATTTCAATAACATTATGGGGAATCAGATAAGAAATGAAAAAGCATACTTTGCTTCAACATCTTTTCTCCAGTAAACTGTAATCGGTGGTTCAAATTCGTAAGGTGATCTTCTCTTAGTTTTAGGTAGAGTTTCCAAATCGGAGGGTTTCAAGAGAAAATCAGTCATAGCCCTAACAGGAGTGATAAAATTTCTCTCCAATGAAGAAGCAGTTCTATCGACCTTTGTTCTTTTCACCACTGCAAGTTGAAAAGAATTTTTTTCATAAGAGGGTAACATAAATTTAAAAAGATTAATACCTGTTTTAGGTTCAGTCTCGTCCACTTTTGGTTCATCGGCCTTGATTTCAGTTGCTGCAGCTTCATTGGGAATTTTGTCTATTATGCCAGTATCTTGCGAAGTTTCAACAGCTAAAGGGACTTCTAATACTCTTTCTTTAAGTTTTCCTAATTTCTCTCCATCTACTTCGACTATCTGCAGTTTAGGATCAGCAGCCGGATCGGTATCAGTTTTTTTGGTAAACTTCGATTTGGATTTGACATCATCAGAAAATTTTGCACCAGTAATATAATGCCATTTATTATTGCGGATATTTCCATAGTATACATTTCCAGATTTAGAAAACGTATTAGATGTAATCTTCAGTCTATATAATTTAGTCAAAATACTAGAATATCTCCTAATTAGGGCCACTTTTGGTAAACACGAGTTGTTGATATTGAAGTAGCCCACATTTTGAAATAGACGTACTAAGCTTTGAGATTGATGCAACATTTTTAAGTAATCACAGTATTATCCAGGGCCAACTTAGTTAAATCGATAATCATAGGATACCAGAACCAGAAGATTGACATACGACTAATCTGTAAGAAAAGAATTTGTTGTGCATACGATGAAGAAGTTAACACGAATATCATGAAATTCATTGTAATAGGCTGAAAATAGGTGAATTGTTTTGACAGTTGATAGTATGAACGAGGATACATATTATTCATCGACAAAACTTGAAGGAACTCATCGTAAACAATTAGAAATTTTGAAAAGAATTTTAACTGTCATCATCGACAATAGAGTAGGGAGAATTGACATTATAGGTTATGACGTAGCACTTTACAATGTTTTCTGTCTTTATACCTTCTGACATATTTTCTCGGGTATGAATACAGAACCCCGTTACCGAATCATGTCACATAATTGGCCTAATTTTAATTTTCTTATGTTAAACATTCAAATCGTAGGACAAACTATTCGTACAGTCGGCACAGTACGATTTGTGCGAAATTCGGAATTTCAGCGCGCATGCGCCGATACGTCACGTGAGCGGCGGCAAAACGTGCGAATTTCGAATTGTCAAATAATTCAAAAAAATTATTACAAGAGTACGAGTTAACGTATAGGGGATGAAATAAAGAAGTCTCGGCAGTGTAAATTTTACATAATGTTTATTAATTCATAGTGTACTCAGAAATGTCAGGCCTCAACCAGTGGGCCCCTTTTTTGACATATTTGTTTTGTAAACATCACAATGTTATTTATTCTTCTAATTCGTACAGTTTTTTTTACTGCCTCATTGACGCAGAGCACAATCCGTTCGTACTGGATTAATTGCTAAACAGACAACCCTAACTGTAATGGCATCGGTGAATGTTTCAACTGAAAACGACGCAAATGACAACGATAATAGAAATTTCGTAACTCACGAAGAACGAAAAAACGTTTGAACGCAATTACGCGAACGAACGGCTTGTGTCAAGCGTAAAATATATAGTTTCCAGCTTCACGACCCTTTTTGGTTCTCCTCCGTGTTTTAACATGCCAGCATATTCGTATAACAAAATATCGAATAACAACTGTTCGTCAACAAAATAAAAGAAAAGATCTATACAAGCCGTAAAAGGTCTATACAATTCGCTCTCAATTTCGATTTTTATCTCTTCCTCAGTCGTATCGCTGATTCGATCGATTCGGTTAATAAAAAGTACTAAAAACAACATTTCACTAATTTTTACATTTTACAAAAATCGTAGAATGTACATATTTTGGTGTTTTATTATTTTTTTTTTTTAAATCGCTGTCGCGAGTAGGAAACGAAGATTTCCATTCTCGATTGAAAGAGCTTCCAAAAGTGATGAACATGAAAATAAAAGTTAAGGTAGGCTTCGTCTCATCTGGTATACGTATTTCGATATCCGGCTGTCGGCGCGATTGCAACGAAAGAAGGAAAAGACGATGAACATCGGATTGTCGATTCGTTCGACTACTGCTACGATAATGTTGTCGAGAAAATTATTCAATCTATATAAAAAACGTTATCTATCCCTACGTACAAAGTTGCGAACGGAAATTTCCCTCGAAATTAAAATACAAATATGCGGACGGACGCGATCCGTCGTTATTTTCATTTTCATCATCCTTTCGAAACGGAACTCGAAGATAAAGGAAAATAGAAAAATCGATTTTCCAGCGGTGGAAAAGAAGGGTCTCGTCGGAAGATTGCTGCAATCGTGGAGAACAACGCGCGAGGAGCTCGCGCGAAATAAATCTAAAAAAATGAGCGACGCCCGATTCCTCGCTCCTGCGAACTCTTATTGTTCATTATTTTTTTTTCTCTCTCTCATTCTAGGGGGAAGATTCCTATCGAATCCGGCGTCACTCGCGATTCTTTCCGTCTTTAGGCCCACCATACTTAATATATCTGATTATCTCACTCTCTCACTCACATTCTCGCTCTCTCTTCAACTTTCAATTGCCAAAAAAAGTCACCTCGCACGCTTAAACGCTACGGGGGTGAGATGATCGCTTACGATACAATAATATGTGTCGGTGTGCATCCTTTTTTTCTTCCTCCCACACTTCGATTTATATACATATACATATCTGTATATATGTATATATATTACATTCTAAATTACATCGCTAAGTTCGAAAAATAATATTATAATATATATATATATATATATGTATTTATAGTGTAGTTATGTATGTGTGTCGATGAGAGTATGTTCGCGTCTTCGTTTCCTCGATTCTTTCTCCTCTCTCCGTAGTAGTCATCGATTTTTTATTCCGTTATTTCTTTTTTTTTTAATTCCTATCATACGCTCGATAGTACCTAAGATTAACAACTACTCGATGCACGGTGAGATCGAGTCGCGAACGACGCGTTGGATTCGGCGCCCGTCCTCGCCAATAAAAAAAATACCAAACCGCGACTCCGCCTCTCCCCTCTGATTCGTTGTTTTTTTAATTTTAATTTTCTTTATTCTCGAAGGAGGACCGCGCCGAATCCAGCGCAGCCACGGCGACCCGCGCTAATCCCCCCCGCGCAAATTTTTATCAAATCCTTGGTGTGTGAGTTTTCATGTGAAATGTAAAACCGCTAGGCGCTTCCTTCAGTTTCATTTTTCCTTCTTTCTCTTTTTTTGTTTTCTCTCCTTAATTCGAATAACAACCATTTTTTTTTTTCGTCGTCATATTTTTAAATTTGTTTTTACTAAATATATCACAAACTGTCAGCGGCCGACGCAACCACGATTGTTTTCGATCGGTTGCGATTGTCGGTATGAGCCACCGGGAAAATATAACATTAAAGAGCTACAATATTAATAGTTACATCACAGTCGGAAGACGCGCAGATCGTGAGGATCCTCATCGGAAGAGGGCTCGATATTGCGCTCGAGGATCGCATCCATCGGGGATCCTTCAATCCCGTCCCCAACGTTCAATGGTAAGATTAGGTGTCGACAAAGTAATTCTTATTATTTTTTTTTTTTTTTGTTTCATTATAATTTATGCTGCCACAGAAGATTTTTCAATTTTTTTTTGTTTGTTACCGTAATTACTCGTTTATCCTTAAAGTGTAAATATTTCTATAAATTTTATTATCTTAAATGTTACGTGATTTTCCTCCGCTTCTAGATCCCCATTAGGTTTGCTTTTTCTCGCCTTGGGTATTGTTCTTTACTTTTTTTTGTTACGAATTCAGCATTCCGTTGTTTTTTTTTTTGTTCGATTTGAATGAGTTTTCTCTCGTTGTAATTTTGTGTTAATTTTTATTTCCTTTCGAAGAACTTGTAGTCAAGGGGGAGGGGGGGGGTTGTGACCGTGTTTGCTATATGTTTGGAAGGGCTCCGAGTGGAGAAGGGCGATTTGCGAGATCGCGCCCGAACAACGATGAGGTGTGGCGAAGAATTCCGAAAGAGTCTAAAACGCGACAAGGTAAGGGGGAGGTGAGAACGACTCGCAAAGCTTTCAAGCGACTTTTTTTTCCCTCTCGACGGAGAGCTACGAGAAATCTGTAAGCGACATTTTTTCGAATTTTTGCGTAAAAATTTACTCAAACGGTGCCGGACGAAATTTTACTTGACCATACACAGCGCGAGGCGGCGAAGGGGTTAAAAGTGCGAGGAGCGAAAATTTCTCTCAAACCAATCTTTCCGTTTCTACACCCATGAGAATCTCGATCTGACACCGGGAGGAGTACAAATAGCGATTAGGCGGCTGAGCGGCTTGAAAAGTTGTGCATGCGGTGCGCGCGCGCGTGTGATTTAGTGTACGATAATATAGTGTGCGATAAATGCGTGCGGGCGTACATATTTTTTATATAATTCAATCACTACAGCTCGATTATACGACGATAGCGAACGAAAGGGAGCTTCTTATCCGAAGAATTTTTAATTATCGGCGCCGAAAATTCGCTACTTTTCTTCTTTTTTTTAAATCTAAACGCGAGCAGAATACGACTAGTACGTGATTTACGTCACTGACTGAGTTGTCTGTGTTCGATGAGGGGGGGGGTCTGTGTCTGTGTTAAGCGATGAGAATCTAACTAACGTTCTCAATTTTACTTTTTCTCTTCTTCTCACTGTAAGAGTAGATAATCCACTACGATATATGCGGAACTTTTCGCTACTTCTTAAATAGTTAAGCTTATCTAATAGTCGAGTGCAACCAGCTGATTTCAAACACAAATCCATAACATTGGATCTTTTCAAGAGAAAGAACTCTGTTCTCGCGAGTCGATTGAAAAATATAAGTAACGGGTTAAACTATTAATATGCGATCGTATAAGATACTCCTTTGTTACGTTTTTTAATTACGTGATTTTTTTTTTGTTCGTCAATTCTCTTTTCGCTACAACAACTGTTTCGAAGAGAAAACAAGTATGAGAGAGAATCCAACGTTGGTATTTCGTGTTACCTTTTTTTTTTTTGCTACTAAGTTATCTATTTCCTCTAGAATTGCTTATAGTAAATTCGTGTATAGTTTATATAGTTTGCTCGTTAAGCATTACTTTATTTTTAGCGCGAGGTGTTTGCCCGTTTCGTGGACACAGAATGGATATAAGGGCAAAAAGCTAAAGTGATATATAAAGCACATAAATCAACGGAACGAGGAAACGCAACGTATTTCGCGTATTACTTTTTTTCGTCTATTACGTTTTCTTTTTATCATCTCTACTAACATCACTACGAATATAATATCCTGAAGATTATCCGGCACAGATGGGGAAATAACACGGCCATCTCTACAAGGTAATTACTGCGAAGCTATTTAATGCATTTTTTTTTTTTGCTCTCATTGGGCTGAGTACATCGACATGCATCATTGTTATCGGTAAAATTACGCAGTTAAACGCTACGAATTGTGTACTACGGATCTGTACTGTTATAGGTTCTCGTTTATTACTTTTTTTTTCTTTTAAGTTAATTTGAAAATATCATAATTTTCCTGACCTTAATTCGAAATGCTAATTATCACGACCGTGACGAGCCCATCGGCGTCGACTGTCGTGCTCTGTTTATTTTTATTCGATTATTTCTGTCGATCTAGAAAATTTTTCTCACGTTTTTCGTTTTCCATACTCTTTTTTTTCGCAGCTCACGATTCATTGGTCGCGTCTAACGAATCGCACGGGCATTGGTATGTACGCAGAGGTCGGTACGTCGCTTTTTTTTCGTTCTATTACTTATTATTTTTTATTGATCCTCAGTCTACCATTTATTTAATTCGCTATAATCGTAATCGAAAAAGGTTCATTGGATCGGTTGATCGAACTGTGAATTCACTCAAGGGACTTGGCCGCGACGCGAAACCGATCGAGACACACCGCGTGATCTTCCCTCAGCTCTCCTCTCTCCGTATAATAGAAATAAAAAATATATATATGTATATATTATATGTACATATATATTCGTTATCTATTATATCTAGGATCTACAATGGCGACGCGTTAGTAGATTAATATACGTGTACAATATATAAACGCTAAACACCTTTTTTTTTTGTTATAATCTGATATATAATTGTTTTTTTTTTTTTTTAATACGTCAACTGAAACTCTGTAAGTACCCTTAAGATTACGCCCCCGAAAAGAGAGCACGTGCGTGCTCGAAACAATTTTTTCTCTCGACAGTTAGCGCGTACATCGTCGAGCCCTTGCTGTGGACGGCCTAATAAATCAATTCCTATCTGTTCTGTCCTCGCGGAGGGTGATTGCTTCGAGGATAATCCGGTATATTCCTCTCGTTCAGCGACCCCCGAGCCTCTCCGCTTTTCTCTCTCACCAATGCGCGATTCGCCTTCTTCGTTCCTCTGCAATCTATTTATTTTTTTTCTACGTGTCTGCGCTGGGAAAGAATTTCGTCAAAATTCTATACTGCCAATTTGACAGTTCTACATGCCAAATTATATTCATGCGAGAATTTGGCAGTGCAGATTTTGGCTCGACGAAATTTTTTTACAGCGTACCCTCGATTTATCGGCAGAATGAAAAATTGCGCGCAAGGAGCTAAGGTAAGTATAACAACGCACGAGCGTTTTGCGGATCGGCCCGACGAGGCCGCCGAGGCTGGATCGACGGGAGCGCGATGGATCCGTCGATCCGTCGATCATACGGCTCGCGACTCGTCGCGTCGATCCGCGCGAAGCAGTGTTCTTCTTTTTTTCACTTTACTCGGTTCGAAGTGTCGCCGCGTCAGCGACGAAGAAACAACATAGCGGAAAAGGAGAAGCAGAACGCCCGTTCCCGTGGCATTTTATTATTTTTATTTTGTTAAACAACGGCGAGCCGTTCGTTGCTCTATCGCTCGGTTAATTGGCTCGTCTGATTTTCCTCGTTTATGTTATTTGCAATTACGTTGCTTTGCCGCAGCAGCTAATACCCTTGACTCAAGTTGGAAAACTGAAATTCCGATAAACTTCTCTCGCAAATATATGATTCTTATCGTCATCTTATCACGTTTTTTTTTTCTATAGTGGATTTTTTTTTTATTTCTATCTTATAACTTTTCTTCTTAAAGGATTTGTTCTCTGTTGGCATTAAATTTAAAACTGTCACTTATTAGTCACCTTTCGTCTCGAATTATAGTTTAATTTGTTCGCTATTTTCTTCATCATTGTTCACACTTTTTTTTTTTTTTGCTTTTTGTTTGGTATCAAAGGGAAAGACTGGCACGTTTTCTTTGCTCCGAATCGATAACGTTTTCCGTACTCGAAAATTTCCATCCTTCCCGTTGTCCGTCTTTATGAAAGTATCTCTGGTTAATTGATGCGTTGATTCGGATGTCGTTCGATCTGATTGTTTACTATTAGAGTGCACCGGAAGCGATGAATAATCAAACTTTGCGTCCGCTCGGTCTCGCAGGCTGAACGAGAGCCGTTCGACTGCTTATACGAAATTATTCTTAATATCTTTTTTACTTTTTTTCAACTTTTATTACGACGCAACGATTACTATCACTCGTGTTGCGGATGAAAATCATCTCGAATCGAATAACGATATATTATCTCGAAATGAAAGGAATCACAATCGAAGATATATTTTTTCTGCCCTATTTGGTGTCATTGAATCACTTTATATGGACAATTATTCTGGATTATTGTACTTTTATGTATATACAAATTCATATATAATATATGTATGCTTTTTGTTGTTCCTATGCGTATCTAGTAAATTCTACGTATATGTTAGACGTGGGCACGGAGGAACTCGTTCGTATTTTTTCCAGTTTTTATTCTTATTCTTCGTTTTGTCAAATGCGCTCTGACGGATGGAAGCATTATCTTTCGTTGAACGTTGCGATTTATACTTATCATTGTACGTTTAGCGTAATCGAAGAAAAAACGTATGGATGTCGCTATCACTCGTGAACATGAAAGACAATGATTTGATAATAATTATTCTACCGATGTGACTAGAATACCTACAGGAGAAGTGTTAACATTGTGGTTCGATGAATTTCTCTTTTCTCGGAGTATTTTTCAATCTAGATAAAGAAAAACGAACGATACTGAATCAATTCTTGCGAACGTTCACTCGCGCACCAAAAATTTACTCGTTACTCTAAAATTTTTCGATATTCTTTCTCGTCGAGACTATCCTATCGAGTTACGCCTCATTTAGTTAATTCTATTCTTTTTATATTTACATGAATAATTTACAAAGTTAAACTTTTGACTATTCTCACTTCGTATGGCAACCTCGCATCTTTCCCTTCTAATACCAAAGGTATTAATATAAGTATTGTTGTTATTTCAAACATTATTTTTTTTTATCTCGTTAAATTTATGCATAGAGCAGAGGTGTCCAATGATTCTTAAATGCTGTACAGGAACATATACTCGCTTAATCGTTAATAATCGTTTTAATCAATTGTTTGTGAATATTTTTTTTGTTTTTAATTTTATCTTATGCTTTAGATTATTCTCGTAGACTATAATTATTTTGTTCTTAGAATACTTTAGTGTATCTAAAATTAATTCAAATACTTTATCGACGATTGAATCGAACAATTATAATTGTAATTATAAAAAAAGATGGAAACTATACTCGCATGTTTTATTATTACTTTTAAATCTCGTTAATGAGGGTGCGCGAAGAACCCCGACCCGCACGATCGTCGTGACTAGCTCGAATCTGTAATCATTTTGTAACTCCTAATCGTCTGCGGACGAGAACGAAGGCTTCTTTGTCGTAGCGTTGGTCAAGAGAGTTTTGTGTCGATAAGCCTTTTATGGACGGTAAAATTTTCATCGAATAATACTGAACGAATGGCAAATAATATCGTTAATAATATAATATATAAATTATATTAATAAAGATAATAAAGAAAATAATAATTATAATAATAATTATAATAATAATGACAATAATAGCGATAACAATAAATCATAACCGGACTCCGCGGTATCATTAACGCACAACAATAATTAAATTCGTATGTACACTTTAATAGAAAAAGGAAAAGTATCTTCTTCTCGTTATCATTATGTAAGAAAAATAATTCATTTCACGATTTTTTAGCCGTATTTTTTCATTTTTCTCATTTAGTCACTAACTACTTCGACGATGTCTCTGCTTTAGGACGACAACTTCCTGCTTGATTTATGCGCTTAAACTATTGATTGTAATCATATACGGTCTTGCGAATTTATTTTTCCTCCCTCAGGCTTCTCCTGCGTTTCATTGCACTTCTTATTTTTAATAGTTAGTTTTTCTTCAACTGCTACTTTTTTCAATTTTTTTTTTTCATTTATTTTTTAATTCTTTTTTCATTTTATTACGTTCGCTTATAAACCGTGACGAGTTGTTTATTTGTTATAATAGGATGCAAGGCACTCCTGCATGTAAAATGCAACATTGAATGAAGTATACCGTACGTAAATGACGCGTGGAACACGGCGTGCTCATCGCTCAATACGAATCAGCGATGGGCCCGCGCGCAAAAGTATATCGAAGAAAGAGCGTCGTGTATAATTTTTTTTTTTCCCTCATTGATCATTTGGCGCCGACGAAATGCGATTGGACGCGTGTCAAATTGTCACGGAGGTCATTTCGGTGACACCGGGATGGAGAGTTTCCTATAATTTTGTTCACTTTTCGCGTATTCTTCGTTCTTATTTTTTTTTTTCGTTTTAGTTTTCGTTCAAATCGAAAGAAGGACAATCGAGTAGAAAATCAAAAGGAGGATAAACCGCGCTGACTTTTTATCCACCAAAAACACACGAACGAAGTTTCGCACACGATTACAAACGGTATAAGGTCAGTAGTTTTCTTTTTACGTGAGTTTAAAATATGAAAATATAAAAAACGGATCCCTCGTTTGTAGTACTTTGTCTATTCTCTTCGTCTTTCTCTCCCTCCTCGTACTCTCTCTCTCTCTCTCTCTCTCTCTCTCCCCCTCTCTCACTCTCTCTCGCACTCCGCTAGGCGGATGGTCTCGGCGTTTCCCTTTCGAGCGGAAAATAGACGAAAGCGAGAAAACACCAGAGATCATCGTTTCTCGAGGCTCCGTTTTTTTTCCCCCTCGAAGAAGGTATCGTTCACCTTTCCCCGCAACACTCAATCTCCGATTTTATTTGTTTTCTTTTTTTATTATTTCGCTCTTCTAGTGTACTTCTCTCACGAGTCCCCTCTTCATTCAATTTCAACATTAGTTTTTTTTTTGTCTTAAATAACAATCATTAATTATAATCCCCTCTCACGGCAGAGTTCACAAGTGCATATATGTATATGAATATACGGAACACACACATATATATATATGTGGGATGAAAATAAAATATAATTAGAATCTGATATATTCGAGTATAAAAAACTTGGCTATCATCGCGTTATCGTCGTACTTTTTTTTTTTTATTCTCTTATTTATCCGAATTGCCGTTATTTTTAATCACTATAATTAATCGGTAATCAAGTGACAATTGTTCGTTTCGTTTCGCGCTGAATCGCGCTTGTATATGTATATTTATATTTATATATATTTCACCTATCTCTTAAATGACGTAATTACGATCTTCGTGCTCGTATGTTTAAAGAGTTATTTTTTTTTGTTTTCATGCATGCGTATGTATATTATGAATTTGATATACAGGACAAGTGTGTTCAGTATTTTGTGTTTCATTTTGATACGAGCGCGCGGTTTCGCCGCCGTTTCCGGTCGCTCCCGAGTTGAGAATTCGCATCCGACGAGACTCGAATTTCTTCCTGGGAACGCAATTCAACAATTTCGGCGCGAAAATTAATTTTTCCATAAATCTCGATAATTCTTCGCAAACCGCGGACGAGTATTTTTGAAAAATTGTCTCAACGAAACGAACGAAAAAAAAATCTCTCACGTAAACTCAACTCGTTCGCTCGCGAATCGGATTGCCATATACAAAAGGAAGCGACCCGCCGACTCGTTTTGTTCTCTCGAGTGTCGCGGAGTCCATTCTCGTTTCGCTAAACGAGGAGGGGGG
>NCVS01000583.1:87756-100806 GCA_003055095.1 Goniozus legneri
TCCACGTCGATGATTGCGTAGGACTCTCTTCTCTCGTTTTAAAAGATGCAAAGCCAATTTAAGAAGCCTTTGCGCGGCAAGCATCGTAGAGCTAACGACGCACGCGTCTTGCATAGGATTAGCAGCGAGAAACAACGAAAGCCGAGGGAGGAAGCTACATATCGGTACTGCGGGATAGGAAAATAATTATCGTCAAGAGTATATGCACCACTGAAATTTGTTTTCTCTCATTTATTTTTTGCTCCTCAACCCTCCGAATTGATATCCTCTCGAGCCACTCCGCTCGATTCGCCAATCGTGCACATACGCTTTGTTTTTAGCGGATTCCCTTCTGAAAAAAATTCCGCCTCTTTTTTTCTGTTCTCTCTTTCGGAAAGTACGTTTTAGCGGTCGAGCTTGTTGCATATTGAACTTGCGGGTAGAATAAGCCGCGGACTGAAAATAAAGCCGGGAAGGATGCGAGGAATCGGTTCGTTCCGGGGAACAGCTAGGACATTGAATTTCATTTATCGCGGAGTCGCTACCTTCTTAAATAATGGATCGTTTCTTTTCATTTTCTCTCTCTCCCTTCCTTCGCACCGAGCGGCGAGAATGAGAGAGCGAGCGAGAGAGAGAGAAGAGAAACGGGGAGGAGAGAGCGAAGGTATTGTTGCAGGTTAATGGCGTGTAAAATGGAAGGTAGTGACGACCAGCGTCGGGATTTTTACGGCGGGTACAATTAGCTGCGTATTCTCAACGTTGCAATACGAATTACGAGGTATCGCGCACTCGTCTCCTCCGACTCGTCGCGTGGGAACGTGGAAAATCGAATTATCTAATCGATTATGTAAAAAAAAAAAAAGAAAAAGAATTGTGTGCTCCTGCGTAGGAGTTGACATTTCTACGGTGTGGAGGAAAAATTAACGGGCGAGTTGTAAATCTTAAAGGTGTAAAGTTTCGTGTGGATAAGGGATCAGTGTAATTCTTCACATTATATGGAAAAAGCGAACAAATACAATGGAACCAAAAAGATAACTCGCCAAATCTCCTCGATATTTTACCTCTAAGTTCACACATTGAAGCGGCATCGGCTCCGAAGATATGAAAAATAATAGGATATAAAAAATTGTAACAATAATAACGATGGTAATAATGCGAGTTTCTAATACGATAATAAGTAATAATAACAATAGTAATATAGTAACAATAGAAGCACCGAGATGGTACAGTTTCATCAAAATAATATTAAGGAAAAAAAAAAAAATAATAACATATGTAATAAAAAAAGCAGGAAGCGAGGCTAAAAGATTTGTGAGCGATGAATGGGCGCCATATATCGAGTAAATACACGAGTATATGAATATATAAATATTACAAGGAAATTTTAGCGAATTTGGGAAATTTTGTTCATTTTTTTTTTTTTGTTCTTTTTTTTCATAGAAAGAGATGAAATAAGAAGAAGCATTAATAAAACAAATATTCATGCATTTTTCAAGCATTATTATTACAAATACTGGCTGACTCCTGACAAACCCCGTGAGCGTGCATGCGCAAAAACGCATTCGACCTCGAGGACCCTTCTGAGTCTATTTTTTTTTTTTTTTTTTTATAATTTTGCGTTTCGTTTTTCTCATCTATTACATTAAAATCGCACGAGGGATGGACAGTTTACAGCGTTTAGTTTTTTTTCATATCGAGACTTGACATTCGGTGCTTACATTTTCTCTTGCGCTCTTTCCATGGTTGTAAAATATGCCGATACATTACAGTTTCGTGTATAATTCTATCAATCGTGATTTACAAGAGTGCGCGTGCTTCGAGAAAGCTCGCGTACAACAGAAGCGAAACTCTTTTTTCTTGCATTACCGAGCTCTTTACCATCCAAACGCGTAATAACGACGCGTCTCGATAATTTTCCATGCGCGTTCTTCGCACTTTACGTGTAGGGTGTCTATACATTTTGGTTAAACGCTATCCGCTTCTACACGTAACAGTCGTATAATCAAATATTATACAGGGTGTCCCAGAATTGCAGCCATACCTCTCAATAAGGTGACGCAGTTATTACAAACGAAACGTATATTTCACGTTCTCCGTGCATCGTCAAAAAAGAAAAAAATGTTGTCCACCGTTCAGCAGCCAATCGGGAGCTCGATTTAGGCCGTTGCTCGCGTTGACTGACCGAGGAAATCCGACTCGAGTTGTCTTCTCGACTTCGAAGGTGAAATATACGTTTGATTCGATGTATGTAAATATAATTATTGGTAAATATATATATATGTTCATATATATATTCATATAGTATTTATACGGTTATAACGTAGGTTCTACAGTATATAGTTAGTGCTTTTCACGTGTCTCGTGTCAAACGTTACACAACGCAAAGTTTGTTTTTGTTTTTTTTTTCCGTATGCATCGAGTGTATGTGTGCAAGAGGAAGGCACTTCCACTGACTGAATCGATTACTCGCCAAAAAAATTTGAAAACTCGTTCGTCAAAAGCACCGATGTGTGTTCATGGACTTTTAAAACATGCTTATGCCCGTACCTCCAATGCAGTCTTGTCGTGTCGAATAAAACTTTTCGAGCAAGGAGGAACTCGTGACTTATCATCGATTATATATACACACATGTATGCATACACACTCCTATATGCACACACACGGATAGATAACGTTGATAAGCGTACTCTACAGGGACAATAAAAAAAAAAAAAAAGAAGAAGAGAGAATCGATCCGAACGAAAGAACAAATTTAAGGTGAGATTCGATCGAGGTCAGTCACCCTCTCGGTATAGTGTACCAATATCAATAATATTAATATAAATTACCATTTTCGACAACGGAGAGAACAAGAATTCGCGTAAATATGCTCCGAAATGAACAATTCTTGGTATCGATTTCGCTGCGAGCATGAATAAATTGAGTGAATATACATAAATTATCGATATTCGTGTTTCGGTGTATGTGTACGTGTACGTGTTTTTTTATTTTTATTTTTATTTTTTTTTTTTTAATTCGCAACAAGAGATGCATTTTCGCATGAATTACACAAAGTTTAACGAGTTTCGTTTAGGTCATCGTAATTCTCTCGACAAGAGAATAAAAAATATATGATTCAGTGGAAGATCGAACTACATTACGTAAATTCACGCCCGAGATTATTCCTTTTTCCGGGGGTTTTCTCGTGGTACGAACGTTTAATAGCGAACACGCGGTAGAAATATCGTACGCGCAATAAATCTGTAAACGGAGCCAACTCATCGCGAGATCGTGATGTTATTTATTCTCGCATTAAAAAATCGCGGCTATAATAAGAGTACTGTTGAAAAAGAAAATACACATTATTCTTTCCACATTTTAGAAATTCAATCTGGAAGACCGTATATTCCGCTCGCGCGAGAACACTCGCGGCGGGCCTCTTTTTTTATCTTATTTGTGCGTATGCGTGTGCTCGAATTCACGATTCCCTGTCGATTCAAACTATAACTTCACGATTTCGTGACGATCGATGAGAACTGAGAGAACCGGAGCGTAAATACGATAAACGTTTCATGCGACTCTTATTTTAATCTTTAACGACAATACGAAAAAGCAAGCTTGATTCGTGTTGTGACGTATATTCTAAAAAAAAAAAAAAATTAGAAAAGATGAATACGAATTAACAATTGCACTTTTCTTGAATTCATTATCAACGAACGTTCAGATGCGATACCGAAGCGTAGTTCTTTCAATGAATCATTCTTTTTTTTTTTGTCAAAAATCACTACTGACGCGTACACAATATTCAGCATTACACGATATAATTAAAATTCCTCTAGACAAACGATCTCAAATATTGTGTGCGATTCGTCGAAATACGATTTTTCAGCACTCGGGCCAGTATTTATCATTTGTGTAATGCGAGCTGATCTCTGTATATAATATATAATATATATGTCCTTCGTTAAACTGGATTTTTCTTAGTTCTTATCGAACCAACGTTACTTCGTTAATCTAGTACATACACTAATATACCCTTTTTAATTTAATTCATATAAATAAAATTAATTATTAATATACAGGTGAAATTATACATAGTCTATAAGTGTATACATATTCTCATATAAATATTTTCTTTAGATCCGTTAAATAAACTTCAAATCGCTGGCACATACACAAAATAGGAAACTCGAGTTATACAAGTAGAGTGAACGCTTTAGTGCGTCCTTCCTCCTCCTCCTCCTTCTCGGTATTATTTAGTTACCTAAATCATACGAGCTAATGCAAAGATAATACAATTGCAGTCGTCGCGCGCTATTTAGCTCTCTACGTGTTTCTCATTTAGCGTATGGTTAAACACATGTGCGAATCTTAGTAGTAGACCGAGTGGTACGCACACATGGACAAACGTTTTCTAACAATACTACAACGGCAACGGATAAGCGAGGATCGGATACCGAGTTGCCAATATTGTCACTTGCGTAGCGTTCGCTCGTAATTAGACCGGTAGCAGTCTTTGAAATAATTATTCGTCTTATTCCTTCGTCGTTTAAAAACTATTCACCAATCGAGATACTCCTCGTCACATCGCTCTTCCTCATCCCTGTTGTGTAAATGCATCACTCTAATGGGTTATTTACGGTTATTACACGCGTTTCGTGAAACTCAGTCACTCTCACCATCTTTTCCTGAATTTTTTTTTCTAACTCATCGCAAATTGACAATGATCGTCGCGTATGGTCAACTCCCCCGAGTTGAATTTCATTTTTTTTTTCTTTTTTCGTTTAAAATAGATATATTTATTATATATTTATAGTATATATATGTATATAAATACACACACGCAGGCACACACGCACGCGCGCGCAAACAGACGCACTAAAAATGTTATTAAAAATATAGAATTAAACTGAAAACGATCACAATCGGATAAACAAGACCTAAAATATATAATGACGAATCGGCGATCCGCGCCAAAAAGACTATCGTTAAATTTGATTAATTCATCGCAAAACTAACACCGTTCTGTAAAACATTCGTCTCGGTACTGAAAATTTTTATAGGAAACTCATACCGCTGGAAAAGCACCCTACGTAATTCGGTCACCTCAACAAGATCAATCGAAATTCGATGAAACAAAAATCTCAACATGCGTTAAACTTTAACAATAAAATATCTGCTATACGCGTCGTAAGATTAAAAATTAATTTCTCGCTCGATCGTTCATTCGATTAAAAATTTTCTTCGCGCGACAACGCGGCTATTACGGTAAAATGAAAATATGAAAGAATCAACTATTTTGGCAATAAAAACGTAAAATTTATAACGAACAATAATTCACCGTGGAAACAATGAAAACACAAACGCGAGCCGATAAATCTGTTCAATTTCCTTCTCGACTTTACAATACGTATTCGGTCGATGCATCACGTGTTTCTCGCAGTCGCGTACCAACGATAAATGACTCTTTAAAACGCTAGTGCAAAAATTTATAATTACATAGTTACGTGGCGTATCGAAGGTTAAACGCGTAACCGCGCGGATATCACCGTGAATTTGCCAGCGCCTTCGACGGCTGCGTAGCAAGTAAGACTGTTCGTTTTTCTATTATATTTACAAAATTTCAATCGTAAACACAACAACATCACATTAGCACTTATAAAACAGGAACTAATTATATATAGACGATAGTATTAACCTAGATAAATAATTGAAAAATAATTCAAATTCGTTAAAGCGACTATAATATTTACACACGCGTTGTATGATTCGGTATCGTTTCGTGCGTCGTGAACGCGGCAAGAATTACGGTTTATTAGGACTGAGAGAGATTTAAAAAAAAAAAAACGAAAGAAACGAATCGATGGCACAGGCCGATTCTTCGCGTAGCGAACGTGATTCATCGGAGGGGCCCGTTCGTCGCGACGGGCCGAACTATCAGAAGAACGCGAAACGATAAAAAAAAAACGGCGCGACAAGGGCTTATCGCGAAGTTTAGAACGCCTGAGTAAAATCGAGTTAATAAGGCACTGTTCGCTGACAATGACTAGAAAATGAATCTATGTTACATCAACTTGTTCAATTTATGGAACTTGTTTTATTCAGTGTCTCCCTCGCTCCGAGAAAGTTTCTCTCGCCCTCACCCTCCGGGCCCGCGAATCGCCCTTATCGACGAGATAAAAAAAAAACCAAAAAAAAAAAAAGAGAAGAGAAAAGATCGGGCAACGATCGATCCCGTGACAAGCGCGAAGCACCGAGTTGTACGTTAAGGCCGCGTACGAGTCCGTCCCCGGTAGGAGCCGATACAGAAACGAGACGTCGAAGAACAAAGGAGAGAAAGAACAACGACTCGCGCACGTGTCCCTGGTGTGTTTATGAGGTCTTCATCTTTTTGTACGGCTGCATGATGACGTTCGCGGTGCCGGGCATCGCTACCTGGGGCTGGGCGGCTATGGTGGCCGGATTGGCCATCTGCGGGATCTGCGGTATGTTGGGGACAGCGACGCCGGGTATGACCGATGCGGCGGCCGCCGCGGCGGCCGCCGCGGCCGCGGCCGCGTATGGGTTCTGCACGGCGGCGTAGGGCGAGGCCTGGATGGCCCCCGGAGCGGGCACGGCGTTCTGGAGGCCGGCGGGCAGCGTGCCCTGGACGTAGGCCGAGGGTATGGACGGTAGAATTTGCTGTCTGATGAGGGAGTACGGGCTGATGGGGGTGGCGGATGCGGCGGCCGCTGCGCGCGAGTACGCGAGCAGATTGGCCGAGAGGGGGGACGGCATCGCGGAGGCGGCCGCGCCGGCCCCGCTCGCACCGGCCGCCGCCGCTGTGCCAGCGAGGGCTGCCCTCTGGGAGGCAGCCGCGGCCCCCGGATTCACCCCGGCGAGGCTCTGCTTGTTCAGGGCCACCCCGGTGTAGTTCAAAGCGGTCAGATGATTGATACCGTAGGACTGTCCTTGTGAGAGTTTGAGAGCCTTCGCGTAGTTCTTCTGAGCCACTTCCTTCGCCAGTGTGGTCGGATCGAAGGCGGCTGCTGACAAGCCGGAGCTCATCCCGAGGCTGTTCAGCATGTTCAGGTTGGCCATACCCGCGGCGGTCGTGTAGTGTATGAGGGGCGAGTTAATGCCGTGCATGGAGGCCAGCGAGGCCATCACGCTCGGCATGGACGTCAGGCCAGCTATCGAGGTCATCGGGCTGAGGGAGGGAGGGACGCCCGCCGCCGAGAGGGCCAATTGGTTGATGTGCTGTTGCTGGAGTTGCTGCTGCTGCTGCTGGTACTGGTGTTGCTGTTGCTGGTGGTGGTGGTGAAGTTGCTGCTGGTGATGTTGCTGTTGCTGTTGCTGCTGCTGTTGTTGCTGCTGCTGTTGCTGCTCCGCGGCAGACACTCGCATACCGATCAACGGACTCGAGTGATTCAATTCGGGGGAGTTACGCGTGTTCTCGTTGTCGTTACTCTGAGCGGATACGCTCGACTGCTTACTAGTCGCGTTATTAGTGCTATTAGTGCCGTTATTGTCGGCGTTAGATGGGGGTGGAGGCGGTGGATTGTCCAGAAGGGCGCCATTGCCGGCGTCGGCGGAATTAGCGATGACGTTATTCCCCTGGGACGAGGACGAGGACGAAGAGGACTGTACCACCGGATGGTGGTTGTTTTGTACCGAGGTAACAACGGCCGAGGCCGGAGTCACGACCGATTGGTTAGAGGTTTGGGGTAGTGGTGGTGTTCCAGTGTACTCACATGACACAGGCACGAATGGCTGCTGGAGCTGCATTAATTGCTGATAAGTTGTCGCGCCGGTCGGCTGATAGACCGGCATGCCGGACTTGTCGCCCGCCGGTCGTTTGTACGGAACCATTCCTGGGAAGGCCTGGAAAGAAAGTCGATCAGCAATTTTAGCCGGCGTTGGATTCAACGAAGGGGGGGGGGGGTAGCGCGTCCCGGTTCGATACTTCAGGTAAATATTAATCGAGCCGATCGATTGTTTTGTTTATCGTATCGATCGCGGCGGGGACAAACGCGAATTTTCGGGAGGATCGCCTCTCGAGCGTTGGAGCTCGAGAGCAGTGTGTACGAATTTTCAGTGTTTAGACTGCACTTACAAAGTTCTCGTAGTAGAACGACCCGACAGACTTCACGTCCATCTGCAACAAAGACAGGATTCGGTTTCAACTAATTTCGAGGCACATCGCTTCGGTTTTTTGTGGACTTTTGGTTGTATTTTATTGGCGGAGCGAGGAGGGGCGTACTTGGTTTTCTTTCTTTTTTTTTTTTCGAAAATCCGGGGGTAAGAGAAGAAAAGAGAGTGTGTAAAAAGTTGTGCCGATGACGCAGCTTGCGGCGACGTTTCTTTCTCGAATTCGTCGGGTAACTGCGAAGACTCTCCTGTGCTGCGCTCTTTTTTTTCTTATACTCCTTTTTTTATCGATCCAAGGCTAATTTCGCAAAATCGTCGCTGTGATCTTCGAGGAAGGGAAACTGAGAAAAAATTTTCGTTGAAAAAACTGAATGTACATTTCTAAACTGCCAATTCTGTAAGATAAAGAGAATTGAAAATTTAATCTTATCGAACTATGAAAATGTTTTGAGAGTATAGGAATGCACATTTAATTGATTCAACAGAATTTTTCTCTCAGTTCGGATATTCGGAGCGAATAGCGAATAAAAGCCTGTCGGCTCTCTTCCTCGCACAGCGTTCGTTTGCGCTCGTTGTTACCAACCAATCGAGAATATCTCGCAAAAATTGTCAAATCCACGCTCGATCTCGCGAAATCGGCCATTTCGTGTCTATCGGCGCTGCTGAGACTCGCCGAGCGAGAAATGAAAAGAAACGGAGTGGAGGAGTTCACGAACGTAATGCGAACGCAGTTTTATGAATCGGTAGAAATTCGATCGAACTCAGAATAAATGTGACTTGTCTCGTCGATGATTCATGAATCGACTCCGGCCGGAGAGCGAGAGAGAGAAAAAAAAACCGATTCGTATGAGCTCACCGAAGCCGATCGGGATGAGTTTTTCGATTCGCGGTCTCTCGATTGACTCGAGAGAAGAAGCGCTTCGCGGGGACAGCGAATGGATTATCGCAAAATGTTTTTCTTCATCGCGCGAAACGGAATGCAGAACGTAAAAAAAGTTCGAGTGATAGGCGTTAGAAAATATTCGCAAATGAAAGTACGAAAAACGTCAAATTAAATACAAATACAGACAGATAATTGTGAAAGATAAAAATGTGTGAGTCAAAGGGCGAGTGATAAAGACAAGACGAATATAAATTCATATAGCGGAGAGTGAAGTTAGTTCAGCGAGAGTGAAAAATCAAAGAGAGAGAGAGAGAGAGAGAAAGAGACAAAAATAAAAGTACGAGAATGAAAATAGCGAAATGTGTAATTAAGCGGACTACAGTGCTCAATTATCAGCGATCCCGACGGAAATTTTCCAAAAACAGAGAAAGTCATTCGGAAAATGTATGAGCGGAGTGTCTCGAGGTTGTCCCGCATTTTCCACGTGATGAGGACAACATCGCACGATCGATTCGCTTTTATCTTCGTGTTCAGACGAATGCCGTCTGGAGGATCACGAGGGAACGGCGTGTTTTGCATCACCACCTCGGCCGTCGCTTCAAGCACAACATGCATCATCGGCGCAAGCTCAAAATTACACAGATCCGACTCCGTCGCTTCGTACAAAAGACCGAGAAATTATCTCCGATTCGTTATTTCGTTTTTTTTTTTTTTTTTTAATTTCAATCTTGCTCCAACGTGGTGTAATTTTTAGAAGCGCGGAGATCGGAATCGTGGCGTCGTCTAACGAATTTCGCCCTCGTCCGCGCTCTTTCGTTATCGATCGGAGAAATTTGCTGGGGAGTGTAGAATTTTGACACGAACTGTACGCGCCCTCGGCTATGCCGTGTCGTCGCGCGAACAGAAATTTCGCGCGACTCGAGGGCACCGCCGAAGACAGCGAATTGGAAAAGAAGTATATTAAGCGATCTATAAATACATTACGAGGCGTAAGCTCAACATCGCAACGAGTGGATGAAGCGAAATCGATCACGTAAGAGAAAAAAACAGAAGAATAAGAGAAAACAGAGAAAAAAAATTCGTCTCTCGTTGCGCGTTTCGCGAACGAAACGAGCCGAAAAAAATTAATCGGCAAGCGCCGTTTAATCGGAAGCGGTACGTGTACGTATATCGTAAATTATACGTTGCACAAAGAAAGAGACAAAAAGCGAAACGGTTTGATAAAAAAAAAAGGGTTAGAAAAAAATGAATAAAAATGAGAGACCCAGAGCAGCTAGAGCTCTAAGCGCGCTCGGCAGTGTATTCACAATCGCAGCGACTATGTATCGACAGTAAACTTAATGTACTCGGAGCGACGAGATCGATGCTGATGAAACTTGGGATATTAAAAATTCAGAATTCAACCCTTAGAGAATCGCCTACTACAATTGCTATTCCTACACTGAGAACAGAAATTAGTTGAATGTACTTAATGTTTAAAAATATATAAAAAAATATTTCGTTCAATAAAATGAACGATTACTTGTTTAAAATAAAACCAGTATCTCTAATTCAAACAAATATTTGTTTAAATTCACTTGATATTTATTTGAACGTATACAAATATTGAGTACATTCAACTAATTTCTGTTTTCAATGTACGAATACTCGAAGCTATTCGTTTGAAAAAGAAGATGTATTCCGTTGTATTTTTCATTCGGAATAAAATTACACTGATAAAAAAACTATCTTGAATGAAGAAAAATATTTTCTTCAAAATTTAATTCTTCATTCAAAATATTCATTTTTCTCGATTCAAGAAAATCAATTCTTAAACTGGGAATTATAACTCTTGGATGAAGAGCAAAAAATTCTTCGTTTAAGAGTTATGCTCTTGATTGAAGTATTTTGTAATTTCTAAACAAGATAAAAAAATGATAATGATAATGTCTTTGGTTGAAGAATTTGATCGTCTCGATCGAAGACAATATACTCTCGAATCGAGTCAAAATACTTTTGGTCGGAAATGTTGAAACTCTTACGCTAAGAAAATCTAAGCCAAGACAAGAAATTCTTCACATAAGACAACTAGTTTTCTTCAAAATAATTTTCTTAGAACAAGATTATTTCTCTCGAATCAAGATAGTTTTTCTATCAGTGTAGAGTGTATTTTGCTCTAAGGGTAACAGGCATCGATCCCGTTTCGCCCGGCCGAGAAACACAAGGAGAGTGTAATTTCATGCATAAGCCGTGGTACCATTAACAGATCATCATTGGAGTCACGCATCCGCTTCTTGCCGAGCTCGATACCCGCCATATTGGCGACCTGGAGTCCTCCGGTCACCGCAGTCGCCGGTACAGCCGACATTCCACCAGCCATAGCGCCCATGCCCGCCACGTTAGCCGGCATCGTTGCCGTCTGCTTTATTTTCCCATTTTTCCATTGCCATTATTTTCATCGATTGGTTGCGCCGATCGTTCGAATATTTCGACCGAAATTCCCGTCGATCGTCGTTTTTTTTTTGCGTGCGGTGATTTGGTTGAATGTGCGTTTTTTTTTTGTTTGGATATTTACCGTTGGCAATATTCGCAGGCGTTAATTTGGCAGGTAGCGAAGCGCACGTAGGTTTTTTTTTTGTCAGCAAGCATGAAGAAGCATCGTCAGGCGAGAGGGCAAGATAAAAATGAAAAAAAGAAAAACAGACAGTTGAGGCTAAAGGCAAGAATTGGCAGTCGCGATGATGAAAAATAATTTCACTTATATTCGTACAATTAGATCTTAAATTTTAAACGGGGGCGACAATGTTCGACGCGCGCTTGTCAACCGAGTGCGATCCGTACGCGCGAGTGTTTCTGGTTGGCGGGAAAATCGCCGAATAAGGAAAATCTCGTCGAGGTTCGAACGTACGCATCCCATCGGGTTGACATCGCGCGATTATACGGGGATTAAACGGGCGCACAGCTAGCGACAGTCTGCGAGCAAATTGACGCTAATCGTTACGACCGGCTGCGGACGCTCAAACCGAATCAACCTATTCGTTTTTTGTTCACTCGCTGCCCGTGCGTGTTCTCTAGTCTAAATGAGAAGGAACAAATTACTCGTGAACAGTCGAGACGACCAATTTTCTCCGTCGAGCGATGGCCGATATGAGTTTCTAGATGAGTTTTGAAGAAAAATAAGGAAAATTCGCCAAATGAAAATTCGAGGGGGGGGGGTGAAAAAAAAGAGACGTATATTTTCGCGCGTTCTAATTGGCCGATGTCGCACATCGCGGAGTCGTTCGTACCGTTTTTCCGACTCGGTAACCAATACCTGCAATAATTCAGACTTAACGCCAATAGTTAGTGAAGTTTCTGTCGTTAAAATGACGCATCGCGAGCCTCGCACTCTCGCAAAGTTCCCTCCGAGTCCCCGGCCGGCGTCGGTGGAAAATCTGAAAAATCTACGTAAGACAGGATAAAATATTATCTCTTTACATGGGAGATCTCTTGGCGGTCGATAATCGTCGTGGCTCTCCTCGCGGAACGGTCCGATCGATTTTCCTCCTCGATACCTCGTGCTCGTCAACATCTCACAACCTGTCTTGTTTGTTACGTGTCGCGTGCATGCGTGCGTATTTTGTTGTGCCTCGTTGTGTGTTAACGGTAAACTGTTTCTCGTCGGTACAACGATGAGTCGTCGTCGTGGTACGTACGTGTGAGAAAAATCGTGTCGGTAATGAACGAGCGTACTCGCATGACTGATGGGTGAAAGAAAATACCGAATAAAAACGTTTTCTTTTTTTTTTGCGAACAATTCTCCTTTTGCGCGCGTTCGATAGAAAAATTTAAAACGCTCCTCTTTCTTTACCCGATAGCTCGCAGCGGGCGATTAAAATTTGGCTCGGGTACCTAGGAAACGGAATAATACTGGAAAATGGTAACCGGCCAGCGGGAGAGTAGAACGAGATAGCGCCGCCGTTAAGCCGAACGTTGGCGGAGCCATTGCTCACTTTGGAAAATTGAAAATGTGTAACAAGATAGCACGAAGATAGGGACGTAACGGTGCGGGCTGGTATTACGCCCCGTTTTAATTACACCGGTACGTACAGTTGTAACT
>NCVS01000583.1:100838-116214 GCA_003055095.1 Goniozus legneri
TGATAGCGAGATGTGTGAGAGAGAGGGGGGTGGTGGAAAATGAGGAGCCGAAAATTTTCGTATAAAGCGAAAGGAGAGTTTCGTTCGAAGCGCGATGCACCCTTGGGAAATTGAAAACCAATTGTAGAGAATGAGACTTCCCTGCCAACAAGCTGGTTTGCCGCAATCATCCATGCGAGAGTTTCTTCCCATTGTGTCCGGGTGTGACGTCGCTGCCTCGCATTGGCATGTAGCTTTCGATGTTTGCTGAAAATGGTCTCTTGTTCTCCTTTTTTTGCCCTCTCTCTCTCTCTCTCTCTGTCTCTCGTTTTCTTATGCTCGCTCTAGCGTGTGTACGCGGCTATTTCTCATCCCCCGGTGCTTTTCTTTCAGCGAGAACAAGAGAAGAGGAGAGTCGCGCTTATGGCTCTTCGAAAATCGCCAATTTTTTTTTCTCTTTGCCGGGAAAAACTCGACGGAAAACCCGCCCCGTGTGCGTTTTCAGCGTCTTGATACGTTCGTTCTTTTTTCCTCGCGTCGAAACCTGCGCGAGAATAATCTCTCGCGAGCGACGCAGTAGAGAGAGAGAAAAGAATAAACCTTGAAATTTGGTCGATCGAAACGAAAATCAGGAGAATTTTTTTTTTTTTTTAACGAAAAGAAAAGTGGAAATCATAGGATGAAAAACCAGATTACCGCCGAGTTTCGACGAGCATTGTGCAATTCCTAGCTCACGCCTCCTATAAACCCATTGAACGGTTTTTTTTCAGGGAGTATCTCTCTACGATTACTTTTACATAGTGTAGCGTTTTGTGTAAAGGACAACAAAACAGCAGCGAGGGGGGGGTCTAGCGGGGGTTTCGTGCAGCACAGCTTGTCAGCAGGGTGGTGTACGTGTCATTCGTATAAACAATGCATGAAATTTTCTCCGTCTGCCGAGAAAAACTAATACTTTTGTATATTCGACAAGCCAAGCACGCACCACTTGCGTCCATTACTTTTTTTTTTTCGCGAGTCCACATCGCACCAAGGAAGGGATTCGTTCTATCGAATCTCGTTAGGTGGATTTTTTTTCTATGCGCGCGAGTGCAGCGCGCTCAGTTTTTTTTTGTTGTTCAGTTTTTACGTGTGTCGTTATGTCGGACTAATTTACTCTCGGTGTGTTATATTTTTTGCAACTATATCTTTTGCACCTGGGATGTTGCGATAGGCTGCTAGAAAGAGAGAAAGAGAAATAGTGGTGTTTGTGAACATGTTGAGAGAAATTATAAATTCTGTTCTTGTGTACTACTCCTTACTATCAACTACGCATACACAAAAAAAAATGAGGAAGGTAGGTAATCGAGTGGCCCTAGAGATGGATATCAAAATAATACGGCAAACGTAAAAGCAATGTCACGCCGATGATGTATAATATGTACAAGAACGTAATGAGAAAGTAATGGGCTCGGTCAGAGTTTCGTGAAATTTACACTATATTAAATGCGACTTCGACTCGAACGATTGCCATGTTTACGTCGATTGTTTACAAATTTCAAAAAGTCTAAAATTGTTTTTCCGAAAACTCAGAGGTCAGCTCGTAAACATTGGAAACGTCGAGTCGAGTTCGTTATCGCCCGCTAATAGAAAAAAACTCGAAACGTTAATACGAGGATCGTTATTTCAGCATGGTAGCGAAAAAACTGACACTGCGCAACTATTTGCCAATATTACTTCTGTATCTGTGATCCATGGCTCGCGCGTTCCGCGGTACTTGTATCGTGTGGGTATGTCGAGAACTGTACGTATACAATATAATTTACGAGTGTATAATGGTGGCGCAGAGAAGAGTACAAAAGGTTTGCAACGTTCAAGGAGGAAGCCAGATACTCGACGTAGATTGGCGAGAAGCAGCGCAGCGCAACGAAAGCTCCTCCGATGCAAACCCAAGAAACTTGCCAAGTGAATAAGATTAAAAACGATGAATGATAGAAAAAAAAAGAAAAGAAAAACAAGTGAAGTAATAGAACATGAGAGAACGAGCTGGGGATAGATAGTTGGATGGCGATGAAAAATTCGTTGACAGAGACGGAGGAGACGGCAGTGCCAAAGAAAGATTAAAATAGGATTCGGGCGAGAACATGCGTGTACTTCGAGCATCTGAAACGATTGCTTTTATCTCATTTTTTTTTTGCCTCCCTCCCCACCGAGACGTTCTAATTTTTTTCATCCAATTTCACCGAGCTTAGTTTTTCTCACCGAGCGTGCAGGAGTTGGCGGTGCGATCTCTGTATGCACGCACCGGCGCGTAAATGAGAAAAGATCCGAGAGCTCTGTATATTTCTTGACTTTTTTTGTTCCCTTTTTCGCCATTCAATTCGTGCTAATCAACTTTTAAGCGGACCTGATATACACGTAACCAAAGAGTACACATATTTGCATGAAGCACACGCGCAACGTGGAGCGACTAGCGGATGTGTTAGAGAGAAAGAGAGAGAGAGAGAGAGAGAAAGAGAGAGAGAGAGAGAGAGAGAGAGAGAGAAGAATGTAGAGAGAAAGGTGGATGAGGACGAGAACAAGGAAATGTGGACTCCGGGAAAATACGAAGGCGTACATCGCGCACGGAGGAGGAAGATTGAGAGATTGGGTGCATTCGAGGAGGGGAGATATTCGAAGGAGCTGTAACACAAAGTAATCACTGTAAATAGCTCGTGAAAATATGAGGACGCGATTAAGGGATGGGAATTGTGGGGCAAACAAAAGGAAAAATGAAAAAATGGAATGAGAGACGGAGGTGAAGAGCGAAGAGATTGAAATAGAAGAGAAAGAAAGATGAAGAGAGAGTGAGAGAGAGAGAGAGAGAAAGAGAGAGAATGCATTACCGCAATGCTAGCCCGAGATTGTGCGGCCTTAATGTGGGCTTGTAGGTGCAGAGGAGGGTGGAAATAGCGGCAGGGGTCCCGATTGCATCGACCCTTGACAGCGTCCATGCAGACCGTCACAGAGCCGTCCTCGTTCGCCTGCACCGTCTCGAGGGGGTGCGCAAACCGGCACTCCGTCTCGCCGCGTTTGCACGCCCCGCGTTGAAACTCGCGACATACCTACAGCAAGAGCGAACACGCATGGCATGGCACTCTATCTATGGGTCTAGAGGGCCTAAGTTTCTAAGTAATGATAAAAAAATAGATACCACAAACACACACACACATACGGTTTGGGGGGAGGGGGGGGGCAACAAAAAATGGGGCGAGGGGTGAGCTTGGGCTTCTCTTTTTTTTAATATCAGGATCGTAAAAAATTATGGGCTCGGCTCAACACGGTCGGGAGAGATTAGAATTTTTCTTTTTTTTTTTGACAAAATTTGGAAAATACGACAAGCGCGAGTCGCGCGCTCGACGGGTAACGTTATCGTTACTTCTACTCGAAGAGAGAGAACCGATAGAGAGAATTATCGTCGCCGGAGCCCGTGGCAAGCCTCATCCTATAGATTTTCGATCTTGAGGGTGAAAAAAAAATGTACTTCTATATCTTTTTACTAGTTTACAAATCTCAATCTGAGCAAGCTACTCTACTACAAATTACGAAGAGGTAACAAATGGCTGTGGATGAAAAATTGGGTTAATAAGTGTGCGTTTTTTTTTCTCTCTTTCGGGGGAAAGACAGTTCAACATTCGTTTCGCTCTACTCAATGTAGTCGCAGGTATACGCAAATTCGAATGGCATCGAAAATTTTCAATTCTAAAGTAGGTTTTTTGACTTTTGCGGGTGATCGTTGGAGGTTGAGAGTTCAAAGGAGAACCTGATGTATCGATTCGAAAGATATTCTTCTTTCGAGCATTCTCACGGTATTGTTAAAGAACAGCAGGGTTAATTTGTATATTTCGCTACAAAAGATTTATGCGCATGCATACCGTGTTATGTGTTACTGGAACACCGTTGCGGTTTCGCTAGAGTGCACGCGTTCGCGACGTGCGAACAGCCCGAGTAGAGAGAGGGAGAGAGAGAGAGAGAGAGAGAGAGAGAGAGAGAGAGAGAGAAAGAAAAAAGAAAGTATACGAGGAGTTAAACCAGCGCATAAATTCACCGCTCGAAAAATATTCATAATATCAACGTAGCGGGAACGTAAAAATGCGACCGGGTAAGAATTTGAAAATTTTTTTGTTCGCCCACAAAGCAAACGCGTGCAGAAACTCTTCGGGTTGGTTTTTATATTGCGTTTCGAAGAAACATGCAAGCCTGCAGTACAAGTCGGGAATTTTATGTTAAGTACATGCGTGCCAACGAAACGATGCGGTAACATGTATTTTTTATCGATTGTGCACGAAAATTCATCTCGCTTTTCGTTTCGAATGACGACGAATAGAAATTAACGAGAATCGAAAAAAATAATAAACAAGACTCTCGTCGTTATCCGTGAACAACCCAAGTTTTTGCAAGTTTTATTTTAGCGCTATCTAAGTTTGATCGAACAGAGGTGTCAGAACAATACAGAGAACGTGGTCGGGTCGATAAAACGTGGACAGTAAAATTGAAATACACACGTACACAGGCGATACATGATATAATACGAAGAGAAGATAATATAACAGTACAAATAACCAATGCCACATGTTATCCAACGTATTGCTAGGGGAGACTATTCAACGCAGGGATGACCAAATTAAAGGGAGATATTTAATACGAGACAGAAAATACATAGAGAGAGAGTGAGAGAGAAAGAGACAGAGAGTAATAGAGACGAAAATAGTCAAGTCATAAGAAAGATGAAAAAAGATTGAATGAGAAGTAAAGAGACACAGCGAGGGAAAGAAAGACAAACAGAGGGACGGTCCTATCGAACGGATGCTGGGTAAATTGAAGTTTTGCGTACACTGGCAGTTTTGCTAATAATAAGCTTATAAGGCGAGTTCGGTATTTTTTTCTTGTTCGCTCTTTGCAACTATGTGTGAGAAATTTACGAATAATTCTACGGAGGATAGAGTCGTGTGTCGACAACTGCGTGTGTACGATGAATCGATGAGCGAGGAGAAGTAAGCAATACATACGTGCTGTGGGAGTTAAATGTGTGTTCTCGAAATTTGCAATGTCATCGCTTCGAAACTAACACAGGGCTCGGAAGAGAGGTTTGTCTAATACTTTTTCAAAATAATTCGTAATCATTCCCTTTCTGAGGGTTCTCAACGGCTACGAGAGAACACATTGATCGAAATAAAAAAAAAATCTGAGGCACGTGACATGCGCATTTACACACGTGTGATTGGCTATCGAAAATACATCTCTATTTGAACTGGTAAAACGACGGGAATGAATAGAAAACAAACAACTAAAAATAGTTTTCCTACCAACTATTTCGATTTAACATTCAACTCAAATATACACAATCCGTTTTCACTTTTAGCGTGAAAAAATAGTAATTTTTTTTTTTTTAGAAAATGGTACGTAGGAGATATTTGATTAGCGATTATCGGTTTTTTGTAATGGCCGAGAGATAATTATCGGATTTGGTAGAGTTCCGATTCGTGTACCGGAGTATTAACATTATTTACGAAATTTTAAAGGCGAAAAGAGAAAGAGGCAAAGAACAAAATTCGAGAAATTCTTAATTCTCTGTTTATTCGATAATTTTAATCGAAATGCGGGTAAATACTCGAATAATAACTCTGCGAAAGAGATGGGGACGAGATTTGATTACCTGGGAAATGGGAATTATCGAGAAGACAAATTGAAGCACCACGAAATAGTTTGATATCGAGTAGCCGTAATAAGCACCGTTAGCAAAAAATAAAACGAGATAAGCACATTTTGGTGAAAACTCCGAACGTGACGTTCATTCGACGAGGAGAGTAATGAAGAGAGATGGAGTGCAGCCTCCATGACGAGGAAGAGAGATAAAGATGTGTTCGTAGATGTGATGTAGGTAATTCGTCGTTATATGAGTAGAGAACTGTTTACATGTCGTGTGTGTGCACGTGTGCATATAAGTTGCATGTGAATGGTACGCGCCCCGCGACTGTTAACGTTATGTTTTACTGATAAATATATGTATGTACAGTAGTATGTTTTCATCTCGATAATAATGTCACAAAACTTGCATGCGTTTGTAATTATATAAATAAGCACCTCCTTTTTTTTATATTGCTGTAAAAAGTAAACACTTAATCGCATAAATATTCGCTATTAATGAATTAGTAAACAAGTGTTGATTATAATAGAGAAAAACGAAAAAAAAAAAAAAATTAACAGCGTTGGAGAATCTTGAAAAAAAAAAATATCTGACGCTGAAAAACGATACATAGGTATAAAATAGTTACGAAAAATTACATGGCCGATAATATATAACAGTACGTGGTACGAGAAGCTGTAAAGAATATTAGCGTTGTGCAAGTAATGCGAGAATTGCCCTCCGCTGCGATTGCTCGGCCCGCGCGACCTGGCGAGACGCGAGTTTATTGCGAAATTCGAGATCGGGGGACCCTCTCGTTTGACAATGCAGCGAGACAAGCGCGCGCGCGCCACGGTGCGGGGACGAGCATTCGCATAGAAGCGTGTCTAGCCAACTAAATCGAATATTATACACGTTCCACTACATAAAGGAATTAAATGTTAAGTAAGTATCGAAAAATGAGAAAAAAGTTGCATTAAAACACATTAAAATTATATTAACATGAAAAAAAAAGGAACAACAGAGGGGTTTCTAGTTAAGTGCCGGCCTGTGAAAAATATAATAATAAAGAACAAACTATGTACAAATTAATGGACATAGATATGATTCAAATAATGTCGATCGATAGCTAAATATGCGTGGCAAGAATTGAATACATTGACGAATAGTTATGTTAGTAACATCACTACGCCTCATTCACTAAAGTCATTCGCTACTACATTATATGTCGTTATTATTTTTTTTTTGTTTTTTTTTTTTCATTTTTCTCGCTACGAATCCTTGATTGGACAAGTTGTCTCCCGATTAAAGAGGGATCGTTCGAACATATCTCGAACCTGTGAGCGACTTCGGCCAATCAAGGGTTAGAAAGATATTAATGGACTAAACAGCCAGATGTCAAGATGTTTCTGTACGATTAATTATTAATTAAGAGTGAAATTCGAGGCTCCCCGGCACAGGCGATTGAAGTTTATATTTTTCATTTCGTGCGCAGTACCCTCGAGTACGAGGTAAAGAAGATGACGAGACCATTGAGAGATATGACGATGAATTAATTTCACGAAAGAAATTAGTACTTGATTCGCTTGTGCAGGGGTACCCTCCTTCGTACATATGAACAGGCAGCAAGCAATTAATTCAAAGAACCATCGCTTATGAATTTCATTGAAAGAGGAGCCGGGTTGAGGAGTCGAGTGTATTTGCTATTTTGCATGAGGTTGGAAGCCTGGGAACGGAAAATGTCGAGATATCAAGGGACGTGAATTTCAGTTTTGTTCTTGAGAGAGCGATTGAACTACAACCGACTGAAAAATTATTTACGAGTGTGTATGTAAGCGTATCGAGTATGTATATTCTGTTTATACGCAACTTGATGTTCTCTTTTTTTTTTTTGGTTTTATATTGTCGTTATCAATAGAATTTGGTCCCTTCGCCCACCCACCCGTCCCTTTTTTTCGGTTTCTTTAGCGTGACTATTGAAATTGTGGCATATAACTCTTACGAATGGAATTCTTGTGTTAGCAATTTGCACGATTCGAAGGCACTACTAAAGTATACTTGTTTCGTCGTGACATAAGGAAACATGATCATACAATTTAAGCATACTCGGCGGATATATGTTGTCTAACCAAAATAGCGAAGCTGTATCACAATAAGAAAAAAATGAAAAATAAAAAAAAAAAAATGCCAAAAGTCTAGAAGTAAGACATATAAAGCACACAAAAATTTACGATTGACGTAATTGAAAGATTCAATAAACAGTCTGTATGTTGATTTTTTTCTCAATTTTAATTATATTTCTTTTATTTGACTTCGTCACCAATCAATTTTGCATGACCCAGATTTAGGCAAGTCATCGCAATTACATCACAAATAAGTATCATTAGAATTACTATCTTTAATCGTCGTTTAGTTTATACTATTTGATATTATAATAAATATTACCGTAAGACCAATCGTTAATGATAATCCGATGATATTGTTGTGTATATTTTCCGATTCCATTCTATTTGTATTGATTTATTAACGACATTACATTGCGTATATTCTTACTCCTCGCATTCTCTCGTTGACCTACACGTTAATTCGTTAATTCGTCGTGTACTTTTTTTTTTTTTTTTTTTCAATATGAAGGGATATGACCAGACGATGGGATTGCAATTAGAGTGGCAGTGGATTAAAAATGAATAGGGTGAGAATTCGAGACCGAGGAGGATCGAAGAGATACCGTCTAGGTGAGTCGAGGAGTGGGAAACGAGGGAACTGATTGCCAAACAGATTTACTCCCGGGGAATCAATGTAAAATTATACGATACACCGAGATCGAGTCATCTAGCTCGGATTTTTCGAGTTTCTTTTCGTCAACGAATAAAATTCTCTATGCCTAGGCTGGAAATACGCGATTTTTTACTCTACTCGTCCTAAATACGTCGGTGTCTCTCGTGTGATGTAATTGCTACCCAAGAGGTAAGCATACGCGCGCGATTTCATCGCGCAATTATATTTCGGTAATAACCTCCCCGTTTACAGTTTCATTTGTGCGAGAACAAAAATTAATATACTTAATTGAAATAGCTTACAAGTTGATCTCGCGCTCCGCGAAATGTGCGTCGTCGCATACTCATCAGATATTCCTTTTACATATTGAATTCACTTTGTGCGATTGTTCACGACCGGTTCTTGCGATACAAAATACAATTAATTAATTTGTTAACCTACCTACTATGTACACGTATCGTCAAATTCGTACGCACGGACGCACCGCGTTCGATTCGTTCGTACGTGTGAACGAATTCGTCCTGCATACGAATACGAGTATATTATACAGCCTTTTTGTTATAAAATTGTGCAACAATAATTCTACGAAAAAATCCATAGCACATTGATAATATTATTAGTACGAACTCGTTGGAATAACACATTTTTTTTTTTTCTTTTACGTTCATTGTTCTCTTTTCTATCTCTCAATTTCTTTTTTTTTTATGAATTACGACCTGCGTTCCTAATAATGTCAACCGTTGCGAAAGTTGGTGAGGAGTGCAAAAGATATTCCATGATAATCAATATCATCAGTGGTTATGTTCTCTCACCAACGCGAGTATATAAATATATTATATGTATATCGTTTTCGATCACGAACGTCTCGTTCGTTGAATCGCAATTAAAGAATATGTTATCTCAAATTGTAGTTATCGTAGCCTATCTATCGAATAGAATAACACCGCGCCAAACCGTACTCGTGTTTCCCGTTTCGCGTAATTCTACGTTATTCTTTTTCACGAGACTCCCTACATTGCGATATCCTCTCGAATTCACGAGAGAGTAGGATCAGCGTAGGATATAAAATACAGTTTATGCAATGGAAATTTCATTATACCTATATACTCCGATAACGTATATTTATGTAATTGCTAATGTAAAAAAATGGGCACATTGGTAGAAGTGGAAGAATTTTAAAATGCATTGAAATATCAATTCAAGATCTTATATACTCGAAAGGTTCTTCGCGAACTCTAAGAAAAAATGATCCTCCCTCTTTTCCCCCCAATATAAAATTTCATAAGAAACTACGTTAGTTCGTAAAATCAATCAATCGAAAATGAACGATCGTTGTCCATATCGGCGTAACATTTTGCAATTCGTCTACTTCTATTGAGTAGCCAAAAATAATCTGTTCATAGAATTCTGATAATAACGATCGCTGCTCGTTGCTCTCACAATCGTTCGTGTTATCGTACCCTAGATCGGTATTAAGTAAACCTCTTCTGATACTGATAATGCGTTTTTGTTATATATTTTTTTAATATACTATTACTCTATACTTATTTTTTTTTTCCTCCTTATTACTATAATCCTATCGCAAACGATTCGCGGATAGCCGTAGAATTTATAGCGAGATTTTACCCGTGAGGTGTTTTGCAATTGTTTCCTCTCCCCCTGGACGATACCATAAATACCATCGTGTACTCTATACGTGACACCTCGTAAGACGATAATGTTACTATCCTATAAATCGTGTATATCAATACGCTTTTTATTTGTCATACGTGTAACGTGCGCCCGTACTCGCGAATGAAGTATCTCCTCGATAGACACACGCGGTGCGCGTTTTACCCCGCAAGAATCTAGTACAAAATTAAATTATTTCATTTCTCTTTTCTTCTTACTCTCATCTGTTACCACCGCCCCGTACTATATTTTCCCTCCCGCGCTCTCGACGATTCCGCCTAACCATCTACACCGTATAGAAATATATATAGCGATTTGTCACAATACGTAGGACTACAAATTTTCCGCGAGGTAATTCTCAAATATTTTTGCCCTAAGTGAAAACAAAATCTCCTCGGATCTCTATTTCCAGCCCAGGCTACTCGATTCTCCCGCGAGTCTATCCCCAGGCGCGTCTCGCTCGCGGCTCGTCGTCGGGGGTCTCGGCGTCGAACGGCGGACGCCCGGTCGCTCGCGGGTAGGACGCTCGAAAGAAACGCGGGGTGGGGTGGTTCGGGGACGAGAGTACGGGAACGAGACGCGGCTAGTAGTAGGCGTGGACGTAGACGAGGTTGTGGATCGGGTGATGATGGGCATGGGGGTTGTGCAGGGGCGTACAGAGGTTAGTCGCGCTCGTCGTGATCGTGGTGGGGGACGGGGCGTGATTGACCGATTGCATCTTGGAAACGGGCGACACCTGATTGGGGGGACCGGCCGGCACTTGATAGACGGTATTTGGCGCGGCTGTCATCGGACACCGAGCGGAGCCGGCCGCGCCGTGTTGGGCCCCGTGTTGTTGCTGTTGTTGTTGTTGTTGTTGCTGTTGTTGTTGTTGTTGTATGTAGTTTGGTGGTAGACATACCTCGAGGCGATCGGTACGCTGCATCTTCTGCGGCATCGCTACCGTCTGCGGCACGACGCCTAGAGGACTCCCGACGCCCGTGGGATCGGCAGGACCCATTATCGCCGGCATTATCGGACTCGGCGCGAAGTACGGGCTGTACGTGTTGCCAACCTGCGGCATGCTAGTCAGGTACGGATTGGTGGCCTGCGAAAAATCAACGGAGGAGCCCCGGAATATTTCCAGGATCAACGGATTAGTGGCACTCGACTCGCAGTCTCGTCTATCCCCGCTGGTCTCTCTCTCTCTCTCTCTCTCTCTCTTTCTCTGCGTACTATTTTTGTCGGAGAGAGAAGGGACGAGCAGAGGATTTCGACGAGGGTCAATTTTATACGCATATGGTTGTACGTTTCGCACAAGCATGTGCCTATAAGTATTTTCACGCGTACTGTACCGTTCGGTAAATCACTACACGCATGCGTTCGCTTCTTAAGGGAAAATGAGAGTGCAACATAGATGCACAAATGGCTAATCGGCTCGTGAGATATGGGGAGGATGTGTGTGAACGTAAAGCGAGAGATAATCGATAGTAACGCGCCGGTGCGATCGAACCGTTCGAAATTATCATGCACGCGAGAGCGCACGCGTGACGTCCTCTTTGTCCTCCAGACTTATCGCGTGCGTTTATCGATGCCGGGGAAATATTACGCGCGCATCATCCTCATATATCACGAGATCGAGGATTTAATCCGAGCCGTTTCCTCTTTAAAAAACAAACGAACAAACTCGTGATACATGCCAATCGAGTTTTTCGAATTAAGGTGCGGCGCGTTTTTAAAACAAGTTTGAAGCCTAGTACAAACGCTCACTAATTTACAGACAAATAGATGTTCGCGCCGACAAGGACGATCGTGGCTGTCGATTTTTTTTTTTTTTTTTTTTTTTAATTCTGAACGACAGAAGAGAGGTGAAATAAAAAATTGTCGCGACAACTCGACAGGAGGATACGTCGTTGTCGGCGCGAGATTAATTATTCTCGTAGTTATTCTATTTTACTTTAATTTACAAATTAAAAAAGGTTAGTGAAAGCCAACCAAAACCAGGAGTTACCATAAAGGCGTGGGTAGCGAGAAGTTGCTGCTGGATTTGCTGTTGAAGGTGATGGTGTGGTGCCGGAGGTGCTGGGGCCTCCTGTTCACCAATGACGTAATTGGAGAACACACCAACAATCAACCACAACCACGAGAGCCACAGCGGCAAACATAGGGGACAAACAGGCAGTCATACGAGTAGTAAAGGATTCGATCTCGTGTAGCACGACTATGAATGTACATCATGAATAAAGACGAATAGACTTCGATAAAAGCTTAAAATTATCATAATTGTCATACTTTTCCTCTCTCGATGAGTCGGTAAAAAGTAAACCGTGATCGTTCACTTCGTCGTTGGGCGTAGTCGACTACGTTAAATTTTTCGCTAGTATCGGTTCAAAGAGCTCGATTATCGAGTTCGACAGATATTCGCAATATGGAAGCTTCTAATTTATTGGAATACGAATAGAATCTCTATGTATCAACAAATTTACTACTATATCAACGGTAGTCTATCAAAAATAGTGGATAAGTTAGGCACTGTTAGGAGATAGGAGTAACACTGACCAAAAACATGCGCCGTGCTGATTTTACTTCGAGGGTATCATATTTTTGCGCAACACTTGTGAAAAGAAAAACGCAGGTAAACACGGACGGTGAAGCGCAGCAAATTTGAGGAAGGAGTGCATTTACATCGTATCTCTTCTCGCGGGCTTGTATTTTCCAACAACTCGAATAACTGAGTTCGAGATCCCTGTAGTACTGACGTAGAAGTTGAAAAAAAAAGAGATAGAGATAGAGAGAGAGAAAAAAAATAGTACAGTAAAAAAAAAAAACGCCAAAATATCCTGCACATCGCACCGTTCGTGATCTACATAGCGTTGCCTACCAAAAAATATATATATAATAATATATATATGTATATCTAATTGTTAAATATTTCGACTAAGACAGATAAATATATCTAAAATCAGAGATCTTTCGATCGTGGCTTTTATAATGTGAATGGGTGAGAACAGCGTATAAAGAAATGGTGCAACAAAAGAATAAGGAAAAACCACATAGAGATAGGAAGTGCTTTGACGTACCACTGCGGGTACCTGGCCAGGTACGAGGGGCTGGCCGGGTGTGAGGCCCATCTGTTGCATAAGCGCGTTTTTCAGGGCTAAGTGATTGCGGCCGTTTATCAGGAGCTGATCCTTGAGGTGCTGCGGCGGGTGAAAGTACTTGCATGGTGGTTTATCTCTGTTACACCGGCCCTGAAAAAAATAAAACCAAATTTTACGACATTAGCGGGGGAGGGGGGGGGGGGCGTATTTTGCGGATTTCACGGCGTTCCTCCGGCCGTGTCTTAATGGGAATCGAGAGTTCTCGTGGGGGGTCGGGGTGCTTCGCGAGAGAGAGAGAGAGAGAAGGCAACCCCGGGAAAATGATCGCGGGGGTGGAATCCACGCGCGAGTCGGGAGAATAGCGGGGTAGATGGAAAAGACGTACGAGGCGGCGGGAGGTCGATGTCGAGCAACCTTTTTCACCTCGATAAAGCCCTGTCGTCGAAGGTGCCCGACGAACACGATCCTCGAGACCCGTCGCTAACCCCGCTTTATAACCTCTCACCTACCGACTCTCTCTCCTCGCTTCCTTTCTCTCTCGCGCGCGCCACAGAAGTCTTTTTCACCACCCCCGAGGAGGGGGGGTTGCGATGGGTAAACGCGCGGGAGTGAATAGACCGAGAATAGGTGACGCCTGATAGATAGATGGGAGGCATCGCGAGTCGAGGAAAAGCGAAATACCACTTGGAGCGAGAGGGGCTTAGAATCAGTTTCCCGGATCCGATTATTTTCCCCGGGTTTTCGGTGATTTTTCCAGAGTTACAGTCAGCGGTGCCCTCGAGACGAGCCCGCGACTGTTTGCAGCTAGACAAAGCGAGATTTGTCTCGCGGACGTTCGTTGTCGCTATCGTGACGTCTTTGCTGCCTCGGTGATGACAACAAATGTCCGTGCGACAAATCTTGTTTCCCGGAAATGTTCGCCAAAATTTTGGCTCTGCTTGATTGAAAATGGACCAGCTTTTACTACACTGAGCAAAAGTGTTATTTGTTAAATGAAAAATTCATACGATTTAACAATTAGTCAGACTGTCAAGCTGTCAAAATAGGATCTTGGCAGTACACATATTTAATTCGTTCGACATCTTTCACCAGTGTAACAAAAATAGCGCAAGTCAGAGTCTAACGTCTACAAGCGGGAGAACGTTATCCGTTGTCCGCGCTATTTTATAGTCGCGGTGTAATCAGGGCTGATTAGTGTATCGAGCAATATCGGCAGATGCGGCTAGGCCTTTCCGATATCGCTGGGAGCGGTTATCGAGCGGCGAGTCCGACTGAAATGGGGATCAGGGGTCGAAATTTTGCGGTGCATTATCGTCCCCTCTCTCTCTACCACTGGCGCACACAGAGGACGCTCACAGCGACGTAGACATTGTCGCACTGCCCCCTTTCACCAGGTAAGCTCGCTCAATCTGCCACCCGCTTATGTACATCTCCCTCTCTCTCTCTCTCTCTCTCTGCTAGTCTGGCCGCGCGCTCGCGCACAGAGGCATTTTCGAATCTCTCCGCTCGCTATTTCCAAGGCACGAACACGGCTAACGACGTGACATTATTAACGACGCTCTTGCCACTTCGATAGAACACTTTCCGAGTAAATTAGAGAACGGTCTGGGCGCGCTTCTCATTATCCTGTATCCTGGTAAACGACGGAGTCATGGAACGATGAGGAGAGGAAGGTGGATTAGGGATGCTTTATTAGGAGAGATATTACTGGGCGAAAGTTAATCCCGATTCTTCCCCTTTCCGCGTAATTAATACGCAGCGCGAGTGCTAAAATGTTTTCCGCGTCCCCGAAAAGTTCGACCGCGAAATGTTGACGAGACAATTAAAAACTCGGAACGATCCGGTATAAACAATTTCTCTGGCCGAGTTATCGTTTAACGAACGCCCTATTCCCCGAGTTCGCTCCAGCTCGTCCGATTTCGATGTGCTCGAGTGCTCTAGAGTCTAGTGCGGAACACACGGACCCAGTCCCGGAGACTCTCGAGGCTGAGGGTTGCCGACCGCGTCGCACCTCGAATTCCCTTCTTTACCGGGTGGCACGGTAATCCAGGAGAGGCTCGCCTTTGTACGTTTTCGAGCGAGTCGCGATAATCTCGTTCTTGGGATCGCAATTCTTTGCAAATCGTTCGTCTTGCACACTTGAAAATTTTGTTATATTATTCAATACAGTAATACCCCGATTTACGTTGGTCCGACTTACGTAAATTCGAAGGTACGTTATACTTCT
>NCVS01000583.1:176998-192349 GCA_003055095.1 Goniozus legneri
TGCTTAGCCGTGCGCAGGATCATTCCCTCGTGTGTCGCGGTATCCGTCCGTCCGTCTGATCTCGTTCCCGTCGGGCACGCCCGTCCGTCTATATTCGTTCACCCGTGTCCAACGTATATCGCGTGCGCATAACTCACTACAATACCTTTCTCTCTCTCTCTCTCTCTCTCTCTTGTTCCAGCTCGCCGTTATATATATAAGCGCATTACGTAATCGAGAAGAGGCGACTCCTCCTTAAATTCGATCGAATATCGCGAATACTCGAATCGGGAATGCCCGAGCGCGACACTGCCCAGAAATCGTCTAGAGCGCCGTGAATTTGTACCGGCATGCCGAACGCGCTGACTTGTGCCCGGCACTCGGCTCGGTTCAAAGTTCGTTACCGCGGAGAATGTAAAAGGTACAAATCACCCCAGCGAGAGTCGAACGTTTCGATTTTTGCGCTGAGGAAAACCAATTAAATAATGTATATAATCACAGTTTTCAAAAATGGAACTTTAAAAATTGTACTATATTGTATGACACAAAAAACTTTTTTAAACTAGAAAAAGATATGAATTTATGTTTAAATATCTCACATGTGATTTCTGAACTGTTCTCGATGATTGGAGCTCAATGAAGTGTGACTAATTACATGTATCTGAAGTTTGCATCGTTGGAGTCCAACGAAAATTTAAAAAAGTTGGTCAAAAATGACCAAGTTGGACAAAAATGACCAACTTGGTCAAAAATGGCAAAAAAAAATTTTGTCCAATTTTCGTTGGACTCCAACGATGCAAACTTCAGATACATCTAATTACAGGGTAAACGATTTCGAAAAACTTTCTCGCAAGTATCCGTGGGGCACATGTACTATATGTGTAACTCCAAACATTTGATAAAAATTTCGGTGTCGGCAGGGGTTTAACATATAGTAGCCGGGTCTCGTGGAGACTTGTGAGAAAATGATTCAATTCTTTAATTACTTGAATTTAATTGAACTCTAGGTAACGAGAACAGTCCAGCCATCACAGGTCAGTTAATTTAAATATATTTAAATAAATATAATTCTTAAAAGTTTCATTTTTCAAAAATAGGAGTTAACGTAATACACATCATTAAATATGCATTCCCGTTGTCAAAGAGATAAAGGGAAATTCTTGTGAATATTTTCTGGCAGTGTAGGAATGCATATTGAATCAAAATTTCTTTTTCAGAACAGAATTTTCCCTTTTGTACGGCCGGTGTCATTATTTGTATCCATCGTGCGCGAGCGGCCAGAAAAAATAATATATACGTACAAACGACGATGGAGCGCCCAAGGAAAGCTAGCAAAGGTTCCGTATTTTGGTACCAAGTTAACGGACGCGACAGGTGCGGAGAGAGTTGCCAATAGAACGTGGACGTGCGTGCGAAAACGAGAGAGAGAGAGAGAGAGAGATGGCGAGAATCGTGTGTGCGCATAACGAAATAACGCCTGGCAGCTGTTAAACTATGTTTTTCGCGTCTGATACTCTCGAGCTCTCTACGCGGTACAAGAGATAATTCCGAATTGATGGAGACGAAAAATTACCCTCCTTTTTGGCGAAGCTGCTATCGAGGTTGAGTACACAGAAAAAGAAGAGCGAAGGGGTCTTTTCATAGACAGGATTTTCGAAAATGAACTTGACGAAACGGGTAACAATGGTAGAACGCGAACGATATGGGAAATAGAGGAGAGACAGGACGACAACGACGATAATGGCAGGGTTGGTATTACGCAAACACAAGCAAACTTCCAACGCGAGATCGTTAATTTTAACAGTCGACATACCGAGAGCTCGTGTAATTATCTTTCGTACGGACTCGGCAGGGCATAGTAGAAAGATGGCAACGAGAGAAAGAGATAATCAGACCTCCTTTCTGGAATTTTGCAAAATCTACACGGCCATCGGCTTATACATCTGCGCTAGGCGATCTCTTGATGTACTGTACCGACCCTGAATTTTAATTCGAATAATAAATTTCCGCAAACAATGAAATTGCTTAATCAACGCATCCACTCGTATTTTCTCTGAGAACGCGTCCCACGTATTTCGACGAGTAGAAAATTTGACGAGCTCCGAACAATTTTTGTAAGACCGCTTATCCGAGAGAACCCAGATAGCAGCCGGGTTTCTCGCGCGCACGGACACACCGAGAGGCACGGATATATAGATTTATTGCAAGCGTGAGGAGACAAGATGGTCGCTATGTCGACGGTTCTTGACGGTGCGGCCGGAAATAGCCCATAGCTATGGGTTTTGAAAAGCTCTCTGGAATGTACACCGAACATTACTCGGAACTATATTCTTCGAACGTTTATGAAATATTATCCAGGGCAAATTATACATCACTCGGTAGATTAATTTTGAATATTTATTCAAAAAATATAATAAATTCGTTTTGAGTGTAGATACGAAAGATATATACATAGATATAATGACTGTCCCGGCTCTACTCTAAGCAGAGGCGTCGTAAAGCGATAAGTCTTGAAAGTTACAACAATAGTATCTGCAATCGCCACCCCGCTCGAAAAACTCAAGTTGGCCTTCGTGTGTCCTCGACGTCATCCAATGTCAAATCACGAGAGCTATTTTCGATTCCTGTGCTTCACTTCATACAATATTATCAATATAAATTTCAGATATCCTCACCATTTTGCCACAGCGTGTATCTTTTATCAAGTGAAACGAATAAATTCAAAATACCCCCATTCTCAAACGCAAAAGAGAGTAAAAAAAAAAAAAGATGTGAAGCGTTAGGCAACCAAACGATCTCAATAATACACACCGATGCTCCGAGAGAGAAAGACAAGCGCTATCGTAAAATCAATAGCATCGTGAATTGATGCATTCTATCCGAGAAGCATCATGACCTCGATACGCGATTGGAAATAAACGAGAGAGAGAAAAAAAAATGAGGAAGAAAAAGAAAATCAGCATGCGAGGAAATAATATCAGCGAAAAGTTTTCTATCATTTTCTCAGCGCACCGTACCCTCGAGACCACCGGTGGATAATCCCTTCGTGTCGCGATAGATGCTGGCAAAAACGGGTTAGTGCAGAGCGTAGATCAGTGCGCGATCATTCGAGATAACATAGTAGTTTCCGGATAGTTTGAGTAGCTCAATCAAGCAGGTGCACTCCCTTCTCCCTTCCTCTCTCTCTCGCGCGCAATCTCTCCCTCTCTCTCTCTCTCGCACACACGTAACGCGCGTTAATCCGCACAACAAGGGTCGATTTAAACAATGGTTCGTTACCTTGATACTGTCGTAGCAGGCGGTGACTCGTCCGTTCTGCACCTCGACGTTCGGCGGTGGATGAGCGAACTTACACTCCGTGTCGGGCCTGGTGCACTTGTTGCGCTGAAACTCCCTGCAAACCTCGAGCTGGAGCCATCGCGAATCCTTGCCATTAAGTAGGTTATTCATGTTGACCATTGCCATCTTCCACTTCCGAAAGACCACGCGAAAATTCCTCCGCGTCGGTCAGGGCGCAATACTCTCCTCTTCCCTCGTGCTTCTTGTTTATCTCTCTCAATCTCTCTTGTATCCGAGATCTTCGGCGAGATATGCACACAGTTTTTTGTTTGTTTAATTCCCTCGTAGCGCACGGAGTCGATGCGCTTTGCGAGACGAGCGAGTGGTGGATAACGAGGATTCTCGGTAATTCGTGGGTCTGCTCTTTAATCTGTTATCGCGGTACCGAGAACGTCCTCGCGATCGCCAAGTCGACGTCTCGAAAGCGAATCGAGTCCCGTTACGGTTTTATCGCGTGCTTCAGGAGGGAGGAGGCGCGAAGCCCGGACGAGAGCTGGCGGAAAAATTCGACTGGTCTGAGAAAGTAAAAAGCTCTCGCCTCGAGCTTTCGACTCCGCTCGCTGACTCCGCTCTCTCGCGTTTCTCTACCTCTGTTCCGATGACGGCGTTCCCGAAGAAGCACAGGCTCGGCTCTCGAGTTCTCTTCGTCTGCAATGGCTCCTTCAGAGTAGTTTCAAGTTGGCACGCATATCTCGAATCGAGGCGACTCGTCCGCTGATCCTGGCGCTCTTTACAGGCGAGCTCGCGGCAAAACGAAACGGGATTTCGCGTGGAAAGATAAAAAAGGTTTCCTCATAGAAAATATACGACGGGGGTGCTCCTTGCTGTTTCTTCTCGGGCACAAAAGGGCACGGCGAGTATGCAAAGCGAGTGTAGAGCGATAGGAAGTACAGAGCGCAACTAGGCGAGATAAAGAGTACGCGCGCGGGGAAGTGTGAGTGGCCGGGTATGGGCTGAGGAAGTAAGCGCGAGTAGACTCTGCAGACTGCAAAGCTGTACAAGGTGAAGAGCGACGGGTCCGAAAATCGGGTGCTGACTCCAGAAGATGCCCAGCGGTGACGGAGGGGAGGCGCTGACCGGGTCGAAGGATCGGGAGGGGGGATAGCGAATTAGCGAATGACGTTGCGCTTCCGTTCTTCGGATTCACGTCATTTATTCGACGCTCTCTCCTGGTGCCGCTCGTAGACCGACTCCGTTTCTGCTATTTCTGGAAACATACCAAAAGCGAAAATTCGCGTTATTGCGGATGCAGAGGCTTAAAATGCAGATGTTCTTTTTTTTCTTTCTCTTTTACGACGTTGTGCGAGAAATTAAAACAGGGGGTGAAGGATAAATATGTACGAGTGAGTGGGATTCGGGGTCGGAGAGAGAAGCAGGGGTCAATAATTTGATAAAAAAGCGCGATACTACTAATGCAAGCACGCAAGCATTGAGTAGTCGCGAGAAGGCACAGTGATTCGTCGACATATATATAGCAATTACAGATGCATACACGCGTCGCATATTTAAAACTCCCACTGCCCTTCCACCGGCCCCAATAAGCTCGCTCGTCGTGTGTCGTTGTTATATATACACACAAGGAAAAAAAAGGAAACGAAAAATGAGAACAGAGTAGCCTAAAGTTCAGGAAATAAGCGCGTGTAATTTCGACTGAATCGATATCTCGCCGGAAATGTCTTGTCGCGGTTGTAAAGCTCGCCGTTGTTCACCCCTCGAAAAATATTCCCCACGCGTTCGCGATTACGAGACTCGAAAATGAAATAAAGCGTGGCTCTCGGCGTCCTCTGTGTATATTACGACGTCTGCAACGCCGGGCTATCATAACGCGAGCAAAGAGAAAGACCGAGGTGCGCGATTCCGTTCACTCGTGAAAGTTCGCTGATGCGAATTGATCGGTTCAGCTCGAGAGCCCGAAGCGTATACATTGTCACCGAGCGAGGGGCGACAATGGAGTGAAAAAGAGGACGAGAAAAATCTTGATTTTTAGCTTTTCCGTGCGACCAGCCACGATCACAGGACGTCCGACGCGATTAGATTAGCGAGGGAGGGACTATCTTGTCGCTTACTCTGCGGCGGTTCTTTTTCTTTCGTGTAATGTGCCGAACAGAGTGGGAGGGAGAAAAAATGAGTCGAGCATACGAGGGAGAAATTAACGAAATGAAGCTGTAAAAACACGTTTGATTTCAGAAACGTCTCTCTCGCTCTTTCTTATTTTTTCTCTACTCTTTTTCCCTCTCTCTTTCTCTCTCTCTCTCTCTCTCATCCGCGCTAATGAAATTAGGCTCAATTAAATTAGCTAAGAGGATTTTCGGCATACGGAACCCATGCAAAATTCATTTCCGATATTCCCGCTATACGTTTTTTTCCCTCCTCTCTTTCATCTTTCTCCTCTATTCATTTCATTCCCGGCAATTGCATTCTGCCAGAATATCCATTGAACGCTGAGCGCTTATCGAGGAACATTCATCGATAGATCTCGTTGCATGATTAACGCCGTCTCTACGTATAACACTCAATTGTCCGTGCGGATAATTTTTTCGGCCTACGCCGAGAAAATAGCCGATTGTCGATTCGCGCGAGACGTTTAAAACCACTAAAAGCAATTTAAAGGCAGACGTGGATGGGCGGAGTTACTACGGAGTCATAAATTCGTACACGAGAGCGAGCGAGAGTGAGAGAGAGAGAGAGAGAGAGAGAGATCGAGGTAACGAGCGCAAAACGAGTAGTATCAGGGAGACACCGTCCAATCGGATGTCACGCTTGAGCTGCTCGTTCATGCATTTCAACACTGGCAAATCATTCATTCTGACTCATCGTTCAGTCCCCATCTCTGCAATTCTCGTTTCTCTGTGTGTACGAAGCGTACACTTCTGGAACGATAAAATACCACAAGGGGGGAAAAAAAGTGAGCAATAGAGAAGGCGAACACGAGGAGGAAAAAAAAGGCGGCTTCCCGTCGAATTGAAGGTCTCCTGCGCGCGAAGCGCGATAAATATTTGACATTCGAACCGATTTTCGATCCATCGCTGCCGGGCTCCACTGGCAGCCTTGACTATCCGATCGCGTCGATGAATTTTTCGCGCGGAGGAGGAGCCCCGATGACGAGCTATTCGGCGAGATCCGCGCGCTCGCCGAGCCCGAAGATGAATTTCGCGGGAATCGATAAAACCCATAGGCGAGGAATATCGGCGGGGGTTACGTCATCGAGCGAACGCCATTTCGCATCGTTACCTCTCCTTCGTTTAAGAATGGTAGCTGTCACGCGACTAAAAATAAACGAGACACACCCATTTTCACCCACGCGTCGGCTTCAATCGCAGAAAAACTCCCGAAGACGAGACTCGCCGGTTGAAGGAATCTCTCTCTCTCTCTCTCTACGCGCGCGAATATTCCAAAAACCCGACCGGATGGCCTCTTTTCCCCCGTTTTTATCGATCCACTCCCCCGACCGTCGATAAGTTCGCGTCGGTGCCCATCCAGTTATATTCTCGTTCTCCCGCGACTGGATGGCGTCACCGAGACTATCGCGTAATTTTACTTTTTTTCTTCTCCTCTCGATGAAAATGTTTTTTCCGTCCTCTCGAAATTTACAGCTCGGCGAAATTTGTTTCCATTCGTACGCGGAAACTGCGGAGCGGGGCTCTATCTAAACATCCTACGCTCGGCGTGTAACTCGCGTATCCTCCGCGATGACGCAACTCAACGAGCCTTGTCCTTGTTCGGTGTATTTACTCGTAGATACTCCGCACCAGTCGGGCCCGTTTCGGTTTTTTTCGATCGAGCCGTTACGCGGGAGCTCGTTAATTCCGAACACAAATTATGAATGAACCCGGGCGCTTTTGAGAACCGATTAATAATTGTTTTCATTTTCTCGACTTTCCTCGGGTCGATACGTAAGTCACGACCGCGAGCGGTTTATATAATCGATTTCTACTAAATTTCGATAATTTATATCGGTTGATTAATAACGAGGCGAATCGCCCGGCGACTTTCTTTCCCATAAATCAAAAAACGTGAAAATAGAGAGGCATGATATCATCGCGTGGTGTTGCGTTAATTAAAATGCAAGTTGCATCCAGCTCTTTCCTCCGGCCTCTATTTACTCGACGCTCGCCTCCGCGCGAATTCCTCCATAAAATATCCCGAAGCCCGCGAAGATCGCGATCGAGGAGAGAGTTTTGCGAAAAATCGCGGGTTGTCCGCGAGAAAGAAATTCATCGACGAGCCAAAAGTCGTGGAGGTCGGGATGTCAGTGGAACACGCCTTCGCGTAGGCAGTGAGTCCGTAATTTGATGCGCTCGGAGAGACCCAACGGAGCACGTACGCACGTGCGCACTTTAAACTGAGCGCGCGTGTGTGCGTGTGCTTTGGAATGCGTGTGTGTACATTTCTCTCTCTCTCTCTCTCTCTTTCTCTCTCTCCCATGAAACAGAACGAGCGAGCAAAAAAAGACCGAAGACATGTGTCAACCGATACAGCCGATACGGCCGTGATTGCACGGGAATGATTCCTTCTTCCTTTTTTCTTCCATTGCACTTTCTCTCTTTCTTTTCGATCGCAGTTTGCATACTGCGCACTCGGCGAAGGGTGAAACCGAGCCGCAGCCGGTTCCCGAGTGTACGAGCGCGCGGTCGGAATAAGTAGCGAAATTCATTTGGCAAATACTCCCCGTACGGACGGATTCAATTTCGTATTACTTTTTCACGACTCGTCGGCGCGAATAACGAACACCCGTGAGCGCTCGAAAGATGTACAATGTAATTCGGTTCGAATCGCGCGATCAAATTCATTCGGAACCTCGTTTGCATTCGCCTCGCGTCCGCCGCTTATGATGAATTTATAATTCGAGAATGTACTCCGGCTGATGGAACGAGAATCTGCTTCTTAATCTCTTCCCGTCTCTCTCTCTCTCTCTCTCTCTCTCTCTCTCTCTCTCTCTTTCTCTCTCTCTCTCTCTCGCGCGCGTCGACGGGCGAGTCGAAAAATCGTCGATATCGAACAATCGGGAAAACGGAAAAGTGGGGGCACGAATTCTCGACGTGCACGTGGTAGACCCGCACGGTAGCGTGCTATACTATTTCTATATCGAGAGCTGTCAAAAAAAATTCTCAAATATTCCCCTGAAATTCTCTGTAATTTTCAACTTTTTCCTCAATTTTTTCACTTTTAGATCGTTAAAATTATTTGGAGACTAAAAAAATCGCGGTAGAAATAATCCGAACGCTTCAATGGAAAGCAGAGTGCGAGCGAATAAGCGCACAATGCCAATTTTTCTCACTGGCGATTTTAAACTGGTCGCAGGTCATCCTCGTTAACGGAAAAAAGCGAGAGGGAGAGAGAAAGAGAATACAGCTCGATCGCAAAACATCGCTTAATCGCAGTTTGATGATCTAACGGCTCTACCTGGTTTATATTTCAACGATTCTACGAAGTGCGTGCACACACAGAGGCTTTTCTCGGAAAAATCGCGAGAACTTATCGCGCACGAGCGATAAGCGTCCGCACTCTAGAATAATCATAGAACGCTATATATATATATATATATATAGGAAGTATATGTAGTAGGTTCGCTGCCGTCGGGCGAGTAAACCCGCGAGGGAATGAAAAACGAAAGTGGAGGCACGGTTCGTAATTTTTGGCGGTGTAACGACGTTGAAAAATAGTCAATTCCATGCGGGAGGAAATACACACACACACACACACAGCGCCTATCGCCACGAGTCAGACGACGGCGCATTAACTCGCGCAAGCGGTGACGTCATCCGGCACATCGTAAAACGGGCATAGGAGTGGAGAACATCGAACACTTGTAATACGTTTTGGTGCCTCGAATACCAAACGAGACCGAAAAAAAAAAGATAATATTTGACGGGTCTCGGGACGATAACGAATGGAGAGGTTAGAAACGCTCCCTACGAATATTCCACAATTCGTCGACGATCGAGCGACGGGCAGCGAAATCGAGAATAAACAATCGACTCCATTTTTGGAAAGTACAGTCGAGTTACATAACCTATTAGTATGTAAACATTTTCACTGTTGGTTAGACGCGACAAAACAAAACTGGATAGGAGCATGATATAAGAGTGTATGTATGATGTATGTATTTTACGTAGGTATGGAAAGCGAATATTACCTTACGTCGAGACACACGAAGGTGTCAGTCGAGAATTCTCAACGTTGTTGGTTAACACCGACCGGTTATATAGCGAGATATCTTTCTCTTCTTAATCCTTATCTTGCGCCAAGTAGCCACAGTTTTGGAATAAAATAAAATCACTAACACAACTAATCACGCCGAAAAACTAGCCAATACAGCAGTTGGGCACCACACGCAAAATATTGTTCGACTCGACTTCTCACTCCGAATGTAAAGGAACACGATATCTTTTTTGATTCTTGCTTTCCAAACTCGATGCGCACTTGTTCGTTTCGAAACAAATAAAACTCGCGCGAAGTATCGTCGAGAGATCGCGCACAGCAATTCCTTACAGGGGTTTTTTTTATCTGTCGAAAATTCTCACTATCTCGCTACACAATTCCTCGCGAATCGAGTTATTCCGTCGATCGTGTGTGTACAACTTCAGGAGCTCACTTTTCTGTCCCTCTCGTTTTCGCTCCGCTTCTATCTTCACGCACCGTAGGTAGCTTATCTCCTAGCCTATCTCTGCCTCTCTCTCTCTCTCTCTCTCCTGATCTCTTTATCTCTCGCTCTCTCGACACATTCGAGAGTGAAAAAATTGGCCAGTTCCTTTATTTTTCTCTCTACTTCACACGAGCGAGTCTCCTCGGTTCGAACGTATTCTCGCACACGGCCGATAACGGAGGGGGGAGGAGGGGGGAAAATAGGTTCTGAGTAACACCTGAATACGACCGACGACGAACTGCGTGCGACGATGACTGTGTGTGTGGCGACACGGCGACGACGACGACTGCGGGGCTACGGGCAATGGTGGCGGTGGCGGCGGCGGCGAGCCAACGCTGGAGGTGGAGAGAGAGAGGATTTTAAGGTGGTGGAGGCAGCAATGGCGTACCGATCGCGTACCGGCTGACGAAACTCGCTCGCAAGAGTCACTGGAGGAGTGGGTGGTGAAGGAGTACCGAGAGGGGAGAGAGGAGAGTGTCCGGATGCGCGCGCACGAGTTATAATGCGGCGCGATACTACGCTAGTTTTGTAGTTTCTTTTTCGTTTTTCGGCGTTCGTTTCGCGACGGAGTGCGAGAGAATCGAGCGCGAGACGACGACGTGAGAGAGGAGTCCTGGCGAGCTACGGACGACGAGTTCGCAGTGACAGACTGCTCTCTCGTTATTGCGTTCGGTCGAAGCGAAAGGGCCCCCCTGTGCCGTGTCCAACGACTGCCCGATAGCAGCGCCCCTCTCCCTCCCCTGACCCCCCTCGCCGAGCCGAACAAGTCCAACCCTTCCCCCATCGGTTCCGCGCGCTCTACCCACACGTATGTGTGGAGTTGATTTTATCCTTCCGCCAAACTTCTTCGCCCCACTACCGGAGAGATAAGTTTTGCCTACTCTCTCTCTCTCTCCCCTTTCTTTCTCGCCCTTTCCTGTTCCTATATATACCAGAACATTAAATCGGCCTTCTCTCTCGCTCTCGTAGGAGACATAACTCCCTCCCCTTCTGGTTCGCTTTCAGCCCCCGCAACGAGCCAGTATCTCCCCTCCTTTACGGCTACTCGAGCAAGGCTCACTGCAGCCATGCGGTCGTACCATGCCACGTCGCTGCCGACGCCGAGGTACTCAGCGTCACTTCCCCCACCGCTCGGCTAGCTCGATATTCTCGCCTCGGGCGCATGCGCCGCACGGCGGATTTTCGTTTCTCGCCATCCCCACCACCTTGCGTGCGCGCTCACGACCCAGCTTTTACGAAGAGGAGGTTAGGCTCGGTGGTATACAATCACGCATCGCTGCCGACTATCACGCGTGTGCGGTGGTGGCACAAAGGGCCCCGCCGTGCACCGCCAAGAAAATGACTCCGGTTGCGCACCCGCATTTATTTTACATTCGGTTGTTTCTCGTCAATGGTCAGAAGTTAAGAGAGTGCTTAGAACCCGAACGAAACCGATTTTACCCTCTAATGCCGACCCGAGTGACACTTGTCGGGTAAAACGGTTTTCACAAAAACCATTGTACTCTTTCGGGAGTGCGTTTACCTGCTCGGGAAATTCGGCCACTCCGCAGGTATCGGCTGGTGGTGCATTCACGCGAACAAGTGTGAACAGATCTTGCGAAGGTACACGTGGCTTTGAAGCCACGACACCGAGAGGTTAGCCCGATCCTTCGGGACAATGCTCTAACGATAATCGACCGTAAAAGAGCTGTCAAAATATTGACTCCTACGGGTCTCGTGTTTCAATTTGGATCCTCGCTCCTTTTCGCAGGTTAGGAGCGCCCACCTGTTCCCGACGACAGCTCTAGTCAATTGTATCACCGAAATACGGTAAATCTCGAATATCCGCCATATTGAAAAAATTTTATCGATCGCGATTAATCGAAATTTAACGTATTCTTGCTGTATTCACGCTTAGCAAGTTCCAACGCATTTAGTAGGGGAGTAGATATCTCGGCGGCATAGATTACATTGAAAAATGAACGCGTGACTCGCGATACGCATAAAAGTCGGAAGAAGAGGAACTGTTGGTTCGAGTGTCGGTGAGAAAGGTGGATAGAAGCCCAGTCGGTGAGGTGTGATATGAAACGTCGAGAAAGCACGAGATGATATTTCTCATGAAGCTGAACCGAATAAATTTTTAACAAAATCTCCCGACTCGCTATATCGCGCTTTACCTACGCCATCCTTTCTCTACAACCGTAACGCTACCATCTTTTTCCCTCGCGTTCCGCATTCGCGTTCTATACGCCATTACCGCTGTAGGTGTGCGGGGAAATACCGCGTAGGTTCAACTGTATCTTCGCGCTCGCGTTCGTAGAATTATGCATCTTTTAACGGATCTCTGGCGCTCCTGAACAATTTGCTGGAGAGAGCGAAAATTTTCCAGATAGATTCGAACATTCGTGCTCGTAAAAACGCGATTGGTCGCTCGACGAGCTCACAAAAATTTGTTCGCACTCGCGCAACCACGGAAACGTTTCCGGCGACTCGTTCGGCGGGTTCGTACGACGTATTAGCATAATGAAAATCGCACACGCTCTTGACATTCATACCGTCTGGGAGCCATCTTTTCTCTTGTCTTCCGGGCTTTCCAGCTAGTTTTTTTTTTTTCTTATCTCAGTTTCGTTATAAACAGGAACGATACGAAATCTCTCCGCTACGGTAAGAAAAAATTGTTGAACCAATTAAATATGCAATCATAAAGTGCCAAGAGGATATTTTGTTAAGTGAAATATTTATTGATCGATTTAACAATTATTTTGTCAGATTAAACGATTTCATCGAACTGATAAAATATCCTCTTGGCACTATATGATCGCATATTTAATTGGTTCAACAACATTTTTTTTTTCAGCGTACGTTTTCCGTGCTCGATATGTAAAAGAGAGACAGGGAGGTTCTTGTCGAGGATGTTATAACGAGTTGAGAAAATAAAAAGTGCGCGAGAAAGACATAGAGGAACACTTAGCACCTCGCCGTATTTCTCAACTTCGTCCCTCGTAGATTTCCTCGCGAGTTGCCCGATGCATTTCGAAACTAATCTTCAGGGTCATCGTTGCGCATCTACGTGCAATATCTTACAACAGATAAACGGAAAAATTATTATTCTAGAAACTCGCGATAATAAGCGCGAAATGTATTGACGTTCCCGATCACGTACGGTGCCTCGGAGAAGCAATATAAATGCGATTATTGCTGTTATCGGCGACAAGTGGCAAAAAAAAGGCGCAGCCAATAGTCTCGAATTTCAACGGCTAGCCCAATTCGTTTTTCTAAATTCCTTCTCGTACGCGCGTCCGTCGCAATTTTCGTAGCTCCTCGAGAAAAATTTGCATTCCCGATAATCGAGACTCGATTACTCCTGACGTTGACGCAGAGCCGAACCGATCGCGAGTTATCGTACGTCGTGTAGCTCGGGCTCTTTTGTAGCCGTCACACAGATCTAACGAGATCAGCTCGCCGGGATGACGATGGTGACAACGACTGGCGCGCACGTGGTGAGAATAAATTTTCCGCCCGGCGCGACTTTGTTACCTAGCCGTGTAGCTCACGGTGCTATCGCGCCGCGCCATGAATTACCATCGCGAGAAATTAGACGAGAGCGAAATTATATATAAGTTATAGTTGTTACTCGATATCGTCGAGGCGGCTAGCGCGAGAAATTTATGGCCCGACGAGTCGACGGTACCTCCTTAGCTCTTTGGGCCACGCTGGTATCAAAAATGTCCCACCTTTTTGAGCAATTTTGCAGCAAAAATTGCTATGGTAACATGTGTTTTAATTATTACGGTGTCATCGTTAATGTCATTTTTGAAACAAAATATTACAATATTGACCAAAATGAAAGTGTACACTGAGAAAAAATGTTGTTGAACCAATTAAATATGCAATCATATAGTGCCAAGAGGATATTTTGTCAGTTCGATGAAATAATTGTTTAATCTGAAAAAATAATTGTTAAATCATTCACTAAATATTTCACTCAAAAGATTTTCAATCCATTCAACAAAATATCCTCTTGGCACTATATGATTGCATATTTAATTGGTTCAACAATATTTTTCTCTCAGTGTAGTAATTTTCTCACCTCAAAAAAAAATTCCAGGCTTCAGATGATCGACCAGGTGAATAAATGTCGCCTGGTTTAATTCTCGACTCCAGGAACGAAAAATCTGAATAAAAAGAGCGGCGTCTCGTCGGTGAAAAATAAGGAAAGACGGGACAAGACGCGCGCGGGCAACGTTACAGGCCATCGTGCGCTTTTGTCGGGTTTCGATCGATCGTAATTTCCGTCAGTGACTCACGCGGAAGGCGAGGGAGCGACCGACTCACGTACAACCGAGCAAGAATTTGAGTGCGAAGGGGGGTATAAAAAGAGCCAGAGAGGGAGAGAGAAAGAGAGAGAGAGAGAGAGCTAGTTACACGAAAATGTGTTCGTAATCGTACTCGCGAACTTCTCGGAATCGCCAGTGCGTACGGTGTGGCCCTAATAACTCTCTCTCTCTCTCTCTCTCTCTCTCTCTCGTCCTCGTTATTCCGCGAACCCAAAAGACACCCCGGTTAACGCGAATAAATATCTCTCGTAGGTTTTTCCCTATCCCGGCGTCCCAATCCTCTCTATTTTCCGTATCGAGGAATCAATGCACAATAAAATTACGCGCAAGTGGACCGGCATTGGCGCGCATCCAGATGCCTTTACGGATCGGATAGGTACGGCTTTCCTACGCGAAAAGACAGCTGGGGTATCGGGCGGTAGGGGGGGTCAACGATAAACATAGAAACGCTATTCCGTCCGATATTGCGTTTTACGAGAACCGAGTGCGGTATTGCATGTCGTGCCGCGAAGCCCAAATTCGCGTCGCCGATATACGAATTATTTTTTTTTTTCTTTTTTTTTGCTCTCACTCTGTCTCGCGCGATCGAGAGCAGAAGGAGAACCCGAATTTATTGGGGAATAAATTTCTGGCGCATCGATATCGCTTTGAGGATGCTCCGGAGAATCCCACGGTTGACGACTGCGGGTAGGAGCTGGGAGATCTAGGATAGCTCGAAAGATTTTTTTTTTTTTTTGAGTTTGGAAGATATTACTCGACCATGACCAGTCTCAACGTCGATCCTCGAGAGCCGGTTTCGTTTTGTGTACCGATTACATTGTCTAGCTTAGCTCGCTGCGCAGGATAGCCCGAGCTGGCCTCGTCCCCTCCCGATCCGCTCTGCACCTAGCAGGTTCCTTCCTACTCTCCCCGCTCGATCTGTCGTTTCTGCATCCTCCGTGCTGTCCTTCTCCGTCGAGCTCGCGTTCGTACTCGCAAATTTCACAAAGAGAGTGAGAGGGAGAGCAGGGGTCGTGAACTACGCGAGCATTTAATACGAGTCGAGAAAGGACTGTTGGTGTACCGGTAAAA
>NCVS01000583.1:192382-247348 GCA_003055095.1 Goniozus legneri
CGTGGAGGGGGTGAGCGGGTACTGGCCCATTTCCAGAACGATATACACGAAAGCGAATAGGCTTGTATTTTAAAACTCCCTCTCCTCATTTTTCTCTTTCCCTTTCTACACTGGAGAGCGAGAGTAAAAGTTATTAAATGTAGTTTGAAATCGGCAATTTTTCCGTGTACTTACTTTTGTAATTCAACAAATGGCTTATTATTCTTTTCTTATCATTTTTCTATTTCCATTTTTACACTGGAGAGCGAGGGTAAAAGTTATTAAATATAGTTTGAGATCGGCATTTTTTCAGTGTAATTCAACGAAAGCTTGATTATTTTTATCGAACGTAGTTCAAAGCCTGCATTTTTATTTAGTGTATTTGATTTTGTGATTCAACAAACGCTTGATCATTTTCCTCTTTTCTTATCATTTTTCGATTTTCATTTCAACACTGAAGAGTGAGAGTGAAAGTTATCAAACACAGTTCGAAATTAGCATTTTTTTTGCAGTGCACTCGATCCTGTAATTTAACGAACTCCTCATTATTTAAGAGCGGGACGGGCTGAATGATTCACCAGAAATCCAAGAAACGGGGAGGCATATGCCGGTAGTGAAATATGCAGGATTCGTAGAGCACGGAAACGTACTGTCTATTAGAGCTATTAGACCTCCGCGAAGCTACACGGTAGAAAGGTTACACAATTAGTAAATGGTCAATGTCCAGAACTAACCAGCCCTTCTCTCGCCTCCTCCTTCGTCTTCCTCGCTTACAAGGGACTGCGGGCGATGCTCGTGAGTGCCAGGCTCGCTCGTTTCGCGTCCAATCAACGTTAAGTCCCCCTCACGTACGCCCGCCGCGGTAAAAGGGGGAAAGAGAGATAGAGATTAGAGAGAAAGTACGCGGACGAGCAACAGGATCGGCCGCGAGAGTATCGAACCCGATCGAGCCGGCAGAACGCGCAATTTCCATCTCCGCGATCGTCCAGAACTTACCGCTGACGTAACCGCGCCCGCACGCCGAACAAAACCGTGCGGACTCGTTCGCACCGTCGCCGTTCGAATTAACAACGGCCGCATTGTACGTGACGAAACTCCGCTCCTCAAGGACGAGCCGCTCGCGATATATACGCAATTACAAGTGCCATTAACGGTAGATAATTGTAAACACGTCGGTGGTACGGTGTGAGAAATTAAATCGCACCGTGACGCGCGTTTACGAGCCGAGAGAATCGCCCGTGTATCGTTACTTCCGGGCGCGTCTATATACGTAGCGCGAATTATGAAAACCGAGTCCGAGAATTATGAAAATTGAAATTTACAAGCGCGAGAGTGGGTGGGGGATTTTTCCTTTCAATCTGGAAATGGAGACACACCGCTAGAACGTTGGATGGAAATTCCTCTCGTCCGTCCTGAACTATTAACGAAGACGGTAATGGACAGGATGACGTTGATTAGCCCACTGGGAAGCCAAAGACGATGAGAGACATTTGAGGCGCTTAGTATTATCGTTCGCAAAGCCTACCGCATTAACGTGGAAGGAAATGTCGATCGATCAATATTCATCTCGTCCTTTCTCCAATTTTTCCTCTAATTTTAATATCCGAATTGGTAAACTCTCGACTCGCTTCTGGGATCGGAATAAATCGGAGACGATGTTACGATCGCGTTAAGAAGGATGTACGAGTTAACTTGGCCGGTTGCGCGAAACAGCGGTGAACTCATTCCGTCTATTTTCCATCGTTTCGCTTCGACCCTGCGGCTGTTTTATGCACAATCGCGCACCGCGCTGCTTACGCTCGGCTGTAAAATTCATAACAACGACTCCTTTTTTTTTTTTTTTATTTTTCAACGTTAACGAGTGAGCCACTCCCGCTCCATCTGTGACGGGACGAGAGAAGCTACGAAAACCGCGAGTGGGCGAGCTTCGGCCGGAATATTTCGCGAGAATTGCGACGCGTACAGGGAAAAATATTCGAATTTGTCGCGTATAATAGTTGGAAGTCGAGAGGGGCGAGCTGAAGGAATTCACGGGGATCGATCGAGGGGGGGTCCCGTTCTCGCACTCGACGTTCTTTCTCTTTTTCTCTCGTTTGCACGGCTGCACTGGCCGCTGGGGGCAATTACCGTGGCCCGAGGAAAAGGTCTCACGGTCAAACCCTTCTAGTCCGGTGCACCGCTCGCGTCTCGCGTCGGATCGACCCCCAAAGCCGTCCAAACGCGCGTCCTGCAGGAGCCACTCAGCCGGCGTGACAAGTTGCGATGTACTTTATACGCGACTCAACGGCTCGGGTCCAATCATCTGCAGAAAACCCCACGAATCGGATTGCGCGTTTTAAAATCATCGGAGAGCGTCCGTATGTAACGTCGTCGCGATTAACGGGGACAGTGCTCCCGTTCGTTTCGTCGAGACCAGAAGCAATCGGGGAGATTGCGAGTTTGTCTTTCGCGTTAACTGACTCGATTGCTTCTAATTTCGGTATGACGTACTGCGTTTTAGAATTTAAAATTGCACAAATCGGAGCACGGAAAAAATGGTTCGGGGGTATATTCGGTCTACTTCAGTCTGGAGGAGTTGATAATAAAAGATGACAAACAGGTCGAGCAGCACACTTGCGCTGCGAGACGCATGACCGGGCATAATGCGATATAATTCGGAAGGGTCATCGTCGGTTATAATTCATACTAATTTCGCGCGTGAGTAAGGAGATGGATAAATGTATTTTGTGGAGCGGAGTATGTTAGGAATCGATCGACACAAAAAAAAACTTATTTATTAATGAAATATTTATTTATATGCAATATGCGTAATAAAGTATGAAAATAAATTTTTAACGTAACTATTTTTTTCCGTGATAAACGACATCGAATCAACAAACTTGTCTTACAAACAATGACAAAAGTCAATTTTACATTGTAACAAAAATATTAGTTTCCATATTTAATACATTTTTGCTGATATCAATCGACGATTACATTGAGATTAGTAGACAATGTAAATAGCATCAATTAGATATAAATATATTAAAAATTTTTCAATGAGCCATTGTTCTTTTCTCCTTACTTTATATTAACTATAACTTCGTAAATGTTTAAAAGTTTTTCCTTGCGAATAAACGAAACGATTTTCTGTACATAAAATGTCATCAACGTCTTTAGTCGTAATTTATAATTGCTCACACACATATATTTTGATATCCAAAATCCTGTGTTATTTATTCATTTCTGTTTCGCAGTGGCGTTAATGGCTTGTGCGGTGAAGAAACTGGCGTAGTGTTATTACTTTTCGACACACCCAGAACATTTTCCTTACCTTTGCTGTAAGAACGTTTGTCTTCGATTTTCATTTTGTCGATTACCTTCTGCTGTTGTTCGCTTAGTCTTACTTTTGACTGCAGTTCCTGAAAATTAATTAATTATCAGCTCTGATGTTCGATAGGTTCCGTAATCTTAACAAATAACTTATACTAATTGAAATTTACCAGTTCTAAGCGGCTTATTTTTTCTTTCAATTGAGCTATGTGTTTAATCTTCTGCTTATGATTCTGATGACCGACAATTTCAGCATATTTATCACTGATGTCTTTGTAATCTTTCATGAGTTTTTCGTTATTATCAGCCAACACTTTCATTTTCCTAAAAACATTATTTCGTGATTTACATAAAAATAAAGAGCTAATTGATATACAGAAAATTGAAACGAAACCTACAATTCAATCCCTTCTCGTCTTTCCTTTTCTTTTCGTAAATCTTCCAGAGTAGATTTTTCCAATTCTTTCCACTTGATTCTTTCTTGTTCGCGTAAAGTAGCACATTCCTGTAATTTTGTTGAATTCATTGTTATTGAAATGTATATTTAGTACATTTATATTCGTAAGGAAAAATGTTTACCTTTGTACATTTTTCACACTCTTCGAGAACTTTTACCGTTGCTTCTAAATCGTTTATTCGTGAATTAGCCTACAAGCGAAATTTTATAATTGGAAATTTTTGACATACTGATATAATACCATAAATTAGTACAATTATTTACCTCATCAAGAACAATTCGATATTCTGTGTCTTGAATTTTTAATTTTGTTTCAGATATTTCTGATTCATCTTTCAGTCTGTTTTCGAGTTTCTTATTAGTTAATTCGAGTTTGGAAATTTCAATGGCTTGAGAATCATTTCGTTCTTCCAATTGTAAAAGAAGAGATTGTACCTCGGTTAGTCGTGTACCCATTTCAATTAACTGTGTTTTAATCTGAAATAATAATATTAAATTACTTAATTGTTTTAAAACTATAGTATACAACTCATACTTCTGAATTTTTCTTCGTTTTTTCATTATTTTCTTTCTGGAGTCTGAAAATTTCATTAATTGCAGCCTCTTTCAAATTTTCTATTTTTTCTTCGAAAAATAATTTAAGCGCCTGAATCTCATTCATGGTATCACCTTCGAGTAAGTCAATAAGGTCTTGTTTAGCTGCTGATTGATTCATTAATGTATGTAACTTGTCTTGCACCATTTGTGAATTACTACACATTGTGTTAATTAGGTCACGATGTTCGTTCATCGAATTCTCGTTTCGCTTAAGCTGATTTTGTAATCGTTCAATCTCAGCATGACTCTGGGCTAATCTTTGAGACAAAGCAGCAACGGATGCCTGATTTTCCGTCATAATTATTTCAAATCTATTTAACAAGAATAATATTCATGGTAATGATATTTGTATCAATTAAGATATCAAAACGAAACACTTACCGTCGTCTTCTAGATACCATTTCCGCTGCTTCCGATCTCATTTGATCTTTGAGTGCTTTTAATTCTTCTTTTTTCTCTGCCAACTCCGCTTCAGCTTTATCCAATTCCATTTGCAAGCTTTGACCAAAACTCTCCTACGATTTATTACTCTTACGTATTAGTCAACAATATAAAATATTGTATTTTTCATATTGTCATATTACAAATTACCTGCGTTTCTACCGAACTCCTTAATTCTTCTACTGCTTCATTGAGTCTTTCAATTTCAACATCTTTCTGTGCAAGATCTTCAGTTAAGGTATTCTTTTCTATTTCCATCTGCGCCAAACGAGATTTATACCTCTCATTGGTATTCCGCAATTCCTCCTCAACAGCTGTTCTAGCCTCTTTAACCATTACATCGACCTATATTGACAGGATTTAATTAACTTTCTCATTAATAACTAAATCAATAAATTTCATAAATTTAACGAGCGCGTGTTCAACTTACTATTTCATCGTGCTCAGCGATCACTCGTTTTACTCGTTCTTCATTTTCAGCCCGACAAGCTGCTAATGTCTCCCTCGTAACAACTTCGGCATTTTGAACAATCTTAATAGTGTGTTCTTTCACTTTTTTATTTTCTTCTTCGATCTTTTGAGTATATGAATCTTTTAATGCAGCAATTTCTTTTTCGCGTGTTATATTAAGCTACAACAACATTTATTCTGTCAGTAAAATTTGAAATGTTTAATTACAAATTATCTAAGATGTAAAATACCAAATGTAAAAATATTAATATAATATAAAATATTTACATGTTCTATTTCTCTTAAATATTCTACTCTAGAGTTTTCCCACTGTAACTTCAACTTTATTTTCTCTTGTTCGTGAGAATTCACAAGAGCTTCAATGTCATCTCTATGTTTCTTTACCATGCACTTATTTACATTGTTTGTTTTCTCCAACTCGTTTTCCAGTGTTTGTAAATGATCTCTTAGCTGTGTAATAAGAGATTATTTAATACAATTAATATACTTAGTAAAAAATACACGATTCGCTTACCGCTTTGTCAGCTTCTACTAAATTTTGTAATGCTTTTGCTTGTTTCGCAAAATCATTTTTTAGAGTGATAACTTCGTCCCTATGATTCAATTTAAGTTCATGAATTTTCATATCAGTTTCTTGCTGAAGTTCTTCGTACTTTACTCGCAATTCGTCCAGCTCGCATTGAACATTTGATAACTCAACTTGAAGACTTAGAATAATGTTTTCTTTCGTTTCTAGTTTCGTTTTAAGATTCATGTTTTCGTTATTCAGTTCATCCAAATATAATTCTGTAAGCATTTCATTGTCTGCGAAATTCTCATCTGTATGTTTCGTATTCAATCGTAATTCCTCGAGTTGAGCAACGAGTATTTGAACCTAAGACATTTATAAAGTTCATAAGAATTTAGATGAAAAATAATTAAAGTATACATAAAATATATAATTACCTCTTGTTGAGATTTTCCTAATTCAATATCTTTCTTCGTTATTTGCTCTTCTAAATATTTAATTTCCTGTTCGTAGCTGCTCTTTGTTTCCGCCATGTCCCTCGAAAATTGCTCTTCCTTGGATTGAGTTTCCAGTTCCATTTTTTTCAACATTTCAGATAACCCGTCCTCGTTCTTCGCCTTCGCTAAATCGATTTCCAAGTCACTGATCTTGTTTAATAATTCTTGCATGCGTTTTTTTAGTTCCTCTTCCGCTCTCCTCCTCATCTCGATTTCACGTTCCTTATCGTTCGACATTTCGTTAAATTGCGTGCGAAGTAATTCCATTTCCATTCGATGTTTCTCATCGTGATCGAGTAATATTTCTTGCTGCATCGCCGCCTGTAATGAAACATTACTTCTTGAAAACCATCGAAATAAGGAAACAATGGAGTGCTATTATTTACCATGGTTTCAATATCTTTCTTATGATCATCCTCGATATCCGCCTGTTTCTTCTGCAACTCATCTAATTGTTTTTCGAGTTTAGAAATTTCATCCTTCAGCTCGTCTATATGTTTCTCCTGCTCTTGTATTGTCTTGTCCTTGTTCGAGCACTCGACCTTGAGATCCGAAATCTCCTGATTGATTTCGTACTTAACTTTAAGATCCTTGACAACCGGGGAAGGCTTCGATTTTCCACTCTTGCTGACCGACGTCGTCGATTTCGGCGTAAGCGGTTTAGGTGTCGTCTTCTTTTTTGGCACTTGGGGCTACATAAAGAAAATATGTTTTAAAATATGTCAAATACTGCCCTTTAAATAATCGTCAAGTTAAAATTTAATGAATTTAATGATAAAGAATGAAAATAAAATTCATGTTATTTTATTTCTAATACAGTTTTTTGATAAAAATAAAGAAGTATTGACCATCTTAAAACTCGCTGCGGGCGACGTCAACCCTTTACTCGAGGTGGAGAAGTTGCATTCCGTGCTGCCGCTTGTCACGCTTCTGTTATCGTGGAATCTCTCTTTCTTCTCGATAACCAGACCTTTAACTTTGGTATCGAATTTCGGGTCGTAAGCACCCGGCGGGGGTGCTTCGCCTGAGAAAGAGAACGAACGGTAATTTTTGATTCACCGATATAAAGTATCGATAAACAATCGAATAATGTAACGGGGGATGCGGAAGAAAATTTTCTTTTTCTTGCGTAGAATTTCGTAATATAGGGTATGTATGTGTTAGCGCAGATGGGAGAGTACCGTCACGAGACAGCTGTTCCCGACGAAGGACATATCTCTATGGAGTCATAGAATTACCAGGTGCATCCAACGCTGCGTTTTCCACCCCTCCCCTTTATCGCTTTGCCCACCGATTCACAATGCGCGATACGATACATCTTCCGTTATATTACATCACACGTCGAACGTGTTATCGTCTCGCGAATAAAGAACGAACATTTGCATGCAGTTCGAAACAGTTCACCTACTTGAATAAAACGAATTAGAAAAGATGAAGAATAAGTAGATTACTAATGACTGTTCGAAAAATACATAAATGTTTATTTATTCACTGCCAGGTTGTTTACAGTGAATTCTCCGAAAGATAAAAACACAGCCAATAAGCAGAGTATAAGCATAACCAATGTACGTTACTTACTTCCAACTTCATTGAATCGTTGTATTTTTGCTTTGGAAAAAGACATTTTGGTTTCGTTAAAAAATAAATAACTAAAAACACGACACAATTCACGTTAACACACTAAGATTGTTCTTGCAAATACTTTAAAACGTAATCGTAACTTTACGCGATTTTTGTAACGATCACAACGGTTTTGCCGGTTTTAAAAACGTCCTCCCCCCGATAGGTTCTACCCGCGTATGCGAGGGAAAAATTGCGTGTCCCAGACGCAACCCCAAGTAGGTAGGATTTTTAACGTTCCCCTTCGCGCGAAAACTTACCGGCTTTTTCGGTTCGAAAATCAGACGGTTACGTTACCCCACACCTGCGAAGGTGTGGACGAATCACGAACGACCTATAAGCGAAAAACCAATCAGGGTCGAACTATGACTAGTAAAGAACGTCTAACAAAATAATCGCCATTCTTCTCTACAAATTAATGACACTTGCCATTGTCTTAAATAAATAAAAATATTTGCCATTTTTGTGTAGATAATGGATGTGATTAATTTGAAAAATCAACATTGAATTATCAAAAATTTCGTTTATTTTTTAAAAATTGGCAGAATATTCATTTACAACGTCAAAACAAAATTGCTTATCTTAATAAAAAAAATTTTGAAATCAATGAAGTTGGTCTAAGAATTACGCGTGTCAAATAACGATGCCACGTTGTATAACGATATGTTTTTTGATTGGTCGAATTGCGCCACTACATATTACCGCCATTGGGCCGTTTGCAGCAAACACAGCTCATGCTCTTGAAAATTTGATATGATTGGCTAAAATGTTATTTAATTGAATGCGTGATTGGTTACATGATATCGTCTGCGCGAACGGTACTTCGATTCGGAATCTTATGTATTCTCAGTCCCGGCTTCTCCAAGAAGCTGTTTCGGATTTATCGTTATATTAGGTCAAAATGACGTCTAATATACCGAAAATAATTTATACTTTCCTAGCAGTGATATTTCTACTGGGTATTACCTATGTCGGTTGTCAATATAAATCTAAAAATGTCAGTACTAAAACGGAACTGTATTTTTGTTTTCTAACCTACGCAAAAAGCGTACACGTCAAATACATTTATAATTCATTTTACATGTAAAATAATTTGTAGGCTCAAGGAGCTCCCTTAGCAGAGCGTGTGCAACAACTGACTGAAATGTCAATGAAACGATCAGTGATCAAATTAAATGGGCCAAGGTTCAAGGAATTCCTCAGAACGACACCCAGAAACTATTCCGTCATAGTGATGTTTACAGCCATGGCTCCAATGAGACAATGTCTCATATGCAAGTAAGAAGTGCCATATGACAATTAAGTGGTTGAATTGTAATCTCATCTCATTTTTCGTCATTTCAGACATGCAAATGAGGAATATACAATTGTTGCAAATTCTTTCCGATACTCTCCATCTTATTCAAATAAGTTATTCTTTGCTTCGGTAGACTTTGACGAAGGATTGGAAGTATTTCAAATGGTGATTCATTTACTTACTTATAATATGTTAAATTGGTTTTTTAACATCTGTTCTCCAATTTTAGATGAAATTAACCACAGCTCCTATATTCATGCATTTCCCACCCAAAGGTAAACCAAAGCCTGCCGATACCATGGATATATCTAGAGTTGGGTTTGCAGCAGAATCTATTGCTAAGTGGATAAATGAAAGGACTGATGTACAGGTACACATTGCAACAATTATAATAATGGTTTTTAAATATTTAAGATCTGTGTACTATAATAGAATTATGTTATTAGATACGTGTATTCCGACCACCAAGTTACTCTGGCACTGTTGCTATTGTTATGTTATTGGTCTTGGTTGGAGGTTTCTTGTACTTAAGACGCAACAATTTAGATTTCATCTACAACAAAACCATGTGGGGTCTTGGAGCACTGGTATAATCATAATGAATAATTGATTGTCAATCTTATCTTCTAGAACAATTTTCATTTGTGTTTCACTTTTCTAGTTCTTCACTCTTACAATGATATCAGGGCAAATGTGGAATCATATTAGAGGACCACCATTTATCCACAAATCTCCTAATGGCAATGTTGCTTACATTCATGGTTCCTCTCAAGGACAATTTATTTTAGAAACTTATATTGTTATGGTTTTACGTATCCTTTTCATAAGTGAATCAGAATCATAAATTTTATTCTATACATATTTCAATATTTCCTTAACACAAAAATTAAAGATGGAGCTGTTGTATTAGGAATGATCGCAATGACAGAAGCAGCATCTAGGAAAGGAGATGTTAAGAAAAGACGAATATTTGCTGTGTTAGGATTAGGGCTGGTGGCAATTTTCTTCAGTCTTTTATTATCTATTTTTAGGAACAAAGCGCAAGGTTATCCATATAGGTTAGTATTATAATTTTTACTGGCTCATTTATATCTGTATTATATTTATTGGAGCTTGATGGTACTAATTGTGAATGAATTTTAAATTCTTTCAATGTCTTGATTAGTATCATTATGCTCTATAATATTTCATTATGGATATATTTTTATTACACTTCTCAGAGAGGATTAATTTTTTCAGTTTATTATTCAAATGAATGAAGAATTTGTTGAATATTTTACACAATACTCTGGTATGAAGTTCAAATTGTATTCAAATGTGAAATAAGATATGGAAATCAGTTGTGAAAAGATGTGAAAACTGAGGTTCATGAGAGTAAAAAGGTAATACATTATACAAAACAGTTTATTTCATTTTCAATATTAATATAAACATCAATCACATGTGTAATTATTTCATTATGAATGAAAGAATCATAAATTATACATTGATGAACAAGAAAATTTGAAAACTATTATCAGAAATCGAAATTCGAATGTGAAAATATTGTTGATTCTTATTAATTTAATATCAGTTCAATTCTGTATAAAAATAGACTTAAAAAAATTTATTCAAAATTACTATCATTTTATACACTATTTAATAAATATATGGAAATACTACATTCCTTTCTGATGGGTAATTTTTAAATGTTTTTTGGTACCATTTGTGAGTTGATATTGCACATTCCAGCTGAAAATATTTATTTTTCAATTATATGTATATATTTCCTAATATATTTGTTATATGAACTTAAAAAAAATTATTTCTTACCTGATTTGCAAAAACCCAAAGTGTTACATAATGATATGTGGAACTGTCCCAAAGAATTACAGACAACGCACAGTAAATTAGAATTTCCGTAAATTGCAATGGAGCGGATATATAATCGAATAATTCGTGTTTTGGAATTTTATATCCTTGATAAACAACATCACCATTTTTATTTTTTCTTAAATTAGCAAGAATAATGTTAGCTTTCAACTGTTTATATGAGGCCCATAGAAAAACTGTTGTAGCAACATATTCTAATAACGTTAATTTGTATGAAACAATATCAAATTTGTTATCTCCTCTACCAAATCCTTGAGATTCTCCAATGATACAAATTAACACTCCAGCATAATGTTCAAAACCAACAATATAGTGGCATAAATTGATTTTCTTGTTACTGAATACACTGATATAACTTGTTTCATATAATCTCTTACAGCAGTGAATTGTTATCAAAATCATAGCCAATAAAGTATTTTTTGGTGATACTGGAAAAATTGGGCGTAAAAAATTAGTATTTAAATTTTCTTTTCTCTATTCTAATATAAACGAACTTACTCGATGTTTTTCTGTCCGAACCCAATAGAAAATCTAATATTTGTAAGATGAAATTTGGAATATCAAAAAAATAGGTGTATTTTAACAAAATGAAACAAAGAGTAAATATCGATGCCGGCGCAGCGAATAAATAAAAATGCTGAAACCATCTGAAATGAAAAAATTCAAATATTCAATAACGAGTGTAGAATATTAACGGAAAAAACGAATACCTTTACCTTTTAGGAATTTCTAATTTTTCTATGAATGTTTGACTCTTATCTATTCCATATTTTCCGTACCGATAAGTGCGTAATAGAAAAATTGGCAAATACGGTTCGAAGTAATAAATTATCAAACCAGTCAAACTCATAGACACTGTATTAAATAAGAAGATTGCTCCTACGAGATTCATATTTATCGCTGTATGCCGCTCGAAGGTACAGCACCGTAACAACTGCTACATTGCGGATCTTGCCGCATTCACCTCCTAGAAAGTACGAGCATTAGTGGAACCTCGTTATCTACATTTCTTCGCTCTACTTATCCTCTCGTCTTATCTATGGGACTTTTCTTTAAATATAAAATATAATACAACGAATTTCATATCAAAATAACAGTTATCATTTTGGATTCAGATTAATTGTGTTTGATATGATCACTTTGAACTTACTGTTTATAAAATAGCACCAACGGCATTATTCTTCATCTATTAGATTCTATGATTTTTTTGGATTTATGCTCGTCGCTTTACAAGAAAGAAATAATTTGTTCGATTAAACCAGGTAAGGCAGATGTAATTACTCATTTGAGCTTGTAAACGTTATACGTGTACGCCTCCAACGCAATTTGAGAATGCGTAAAAGAGTATTTTGTACATAGCAGGATAATATGAATAGTGAAACCGAGTAACCGACCTGAGCTCCAGAGTTTATCAAACATATCAGCGCCAAATAGCTTATCATTGTACTCCATGAAATATTTGGAGCAGCAACATGTTCTGTCGGTAATAACAGGTTAACCTAAAGACGCAAGTGCGTAAATATTGCGCACTGTAAACTTGCGAGAAAATGTGTTTTTAACAGCCAGCGGGGAGCAGTAAAAAGAGTTTATTTTTCATCTCGAAAACTAGTGGAACATCCAACGCGATCAATAATTCATTCAGCTCTCGAAGGAATCTTCTTTTCGTTAGTTTTTACCACGTTTAATGAAAAACTTGCGCTGAGAATGGCAGGTTTCCAAAATTTTAATTTTTTGAATTTGAATATTAAACGTACGAACGTTGTAACGCGTACACAAAAACCGATTCTCCAATTTCATCAGTAAATGAATCCATACTAGAGTATGCAAAATATATATTTCTAAGGATATTTGACTCAGCAAAAATAACGAAGAACGCAAGACCAAAATGAGAGAACAGAACGATGGAAAAATTCAAACGCCCTCGAACGCGACATTGTAATTCTTCAAACTATCAAATTAGAGTTTTGAAATTATTAAATAACAACGATACGTAATATACATGCGCGTGTCGTGAAATGCGTTCCCCCGTCATAGGTGCGGTGACATAATCAATTTAATGCAGGACAGGACGAAAACGAGGGGAAGAGCGAGAAAGAGGGAATGAAAGGGATCGTTCGGTGTACAATACTGGTATTATCGCATTAAACGTGCGAATAAACCTGTGCACCCATATGTCTATCGCGCTGCACTTGATATTAATGAAGCAGTGATTGAAACCTTTACTGCACTGTACCTAGACTAAAACGAAAGGACTAATAATCATAGGAGCATATGGAAGGTATTCTGGCAAACGCTGTTGCCCAACAGTGAAGTGTCTTACTGTCCTGTGCAAATTGTTACCGTGCAGTGTCATTTCTTGTATTTTGTTGAACACGAAGCGCATTGAACAACTAAACATTAAGATATAAGGAGTCGACGGGGACTTGCTCTAAAAGGTTTAAACTGTTTTTATATGTGTGTACGCGCACTGGCATCGAATCAAATCTACTTTGCAATATTAAAGAGTGAGTTTAAAACCTGATCGAGGAAGAGGAACTTTGTTCTTTAATTGCATCCACAGTTGCTAATATAGTTTTAGTAAGTTAACAAAAGTGAGGTTAACTTTTGCAACATCGGTTGGAAAAACTCAATCTTATGTCCTCGTAAGTGTGTATGCAAAATATTTTTTAATTTTCACGCTGTTGTATTTTCCCTATAACTTACGAACGGAGATATTGAATAAAGAAATTTGTTTATGGTAATTACAAAACCATACAATTTATTCGATGATTTATTTACGAACTGCTGTTAATAGTTTATTGAAAAATTATTGGCAATAATGGCACATGCAGAAATACTATGTTTTACTATACTACATTGGGTACGGTGAATATCCATGTGTGCGTGTTTGTCTTATATATGAAAATACGTAAGTATGGTAGCGCATTCCGTGGCAATACGATTCTACGTTTACATTCGTTTAGAGGCGCGCTATGCTCAGCTCTAATGTCGCAGCATCGGCCACTTTGATGGTGTTATGTTGACCGCTCGATTTTACTTATTTTTGCCTGCAGCTATTAAGCTTTTCACGGGAATTATGAAACCCAAAAAGCATAATTTTTCAAAGACCCTGTTAATACTTATGAAAACAAAAAGTCTAAAATGTAATTTTCAATGTTTATATTAGATTACAATAATATTTAATTATTAGAGCATTATCATTGAACGTCATAATCTTCTATGTGTTAATAATTTTATATCTTTTAATAGTGACACCATGGATGATGATATCGATGACAAAGATGACACTAAACGGTGAGTTTTTAAAAATATGGACCAATTATAAAAATTTAAATGGTTGATTTTTATTTTTCTTTTGTTTTAGTAAGTCACGTAATCTCAGTGAGAAGAAGCGCAGGGATCAATTTAACATGCTTGTCAATGAACTTGGCAGCATGGTTAGTACAAATACGAGAAAAATGGACAAATCTACTGTATTAAAATCTACTATTTTATTTTTAAAAAATCATAATGGTAAGTGTAGATTAAATTTATATATTGAAGAAAATTAATGTTAAATATCTTCCTATAGAAATTGCTGTCAGATCTCGAGTACATGAAATTCAAGAAGATTGGAAACCATCTTTTCTATCTAATGAAGAATTTACTCATCTCATATTAGAGGTAGATTAGGTATTATTCTTAATATTTTATGAAGAATCGTTAATTTATTTAATTATTTTCTCATAGGCCTTGGATGGCTTTATAATAGTATTTTCTTCGAATGGTCGTATTTTCTATGTTTCTGAAAGTGTTACATCGCTCTTGGGATATTTACCCAATGAATTGGAGAATACAACTATTTATGATATTGCATATCAAGATGACCAATCTCATCTTTATAATATTTTATTAAATCCCAATAGTACTAAAGATAGAAGGTCTATAAAAAAAGGTATAAGAGTGTTTTATAAGAATTGTGTACGGGTAATTCATGTAATAATAATGAAAATAATTTTATAGAAGAGCAAATATCTTTCACTTGTCATATAAAAAGAGGGGGATTGGATTTTGAGGAAGATCCTATTTATGAATTGGTACAATTTATTGGATATTTTCGTAAGTACATGGTTGTTACGTAAAGATGATTTTCTGAGTGAAGAAGAAAATTCTTACGACAAAAATCTTACAGGGTCTAATGCAGATACTGAGTTTGACAATTTAATTACGAATTCAAGGTTCAGCAGTACTAGTGGACCTGATAATAAGTATGTATTGGAATAACTACTGTGTTATTTTATAAAATCAGATTTGGATTGACATTCATAATCAATTTATTTTTTTTTTCTAGATTATTATTTGTTGGTACTGGTCGATTGCAAACACCTCAACTAATTCGAGAAATGTCTGTTATCGACAATACAAAATCTGAATTTACTTCCCGGCATAGCTTAGAATGGAAATTTTTATTTTTGGATCACAGGGCTCCACCAATTATTGGTTATTTACCATTTGAGGTATTAGGAACATCAGGGTATGACTATTATCATGTAGATGATCTAGATAAAGTGGTAACATGTCATGAATCATGTAAGTATTTTAATTGCCTTTAATTTCTGAAAATTTCTTAATTTGAAAAATGAGAATATTCATTTTAGTAATGCAGAAAGGCGAAGGAACTTCTTGCCACTATAGATTTTTGACAAAAGGTCAACAATGGATTTGGTTGCAAACTAGATTTTACATAACTTATAATCAGTGGAACTCAAAACCAGAATTCATTGTTTGTACGCATCACGTCATAAGTCATGTCGATGTTATGAAAGAAATGAGGAAAGACTCTGATGATTTTCTCAGAAAACATAACGATGACGTTGTTTTGACGCCTATAAAGCAACAAGTACGTTAGGAATTTCACTCTAATTTTCAAATATACTATTATGAATTTAACATGATTTTTTTCTTTAGACAAACAGTTCTTGTCAAATTCCACAATCACGATGGTCTAATAAATCAACAAAAACGTCGAAATCGTTAGTAAATAATTCTGGTAATCATCGACGAGGAGGTGATTCCGATACATCGTCCATGTCAACGTCATTGCATAGTTTACCACAATCCAATATTACCCCTGGCACGAGGTCAAAAGCTACTTCTGCTGATAGTTCAATAATGTCGAAATCGATGCCAATTATTAATACTTGCCAACAACAACAACAACCGTCACAGCAACAACATCAATTGGACCAGTCGTGTATTAGTTTTATGGAAGTTCCTCAATATGCAGCCATTAATCCACAGCCTATTGTAGCTACAGGATTCGCTTCACCTCTCGCGCCAATTGTATCAAACTTACCTACACCAGAGGTACAATATTATTTTTTTATTTTCGCTATAAAAACTGCGTGGTTGTTATAATTAAAAAATAGCCCTGTTTATACATGAATGTAACTAAGATTTTCAAATTTTCTAGATTATACATCAGCAGGGGATAATGATGTTACCAGCTCAAAATCAAATTCAAGATGAACTGCAGAGGAAGCACGAGGAGTTACAACAATTAATTGTCCATCAACAAGAAGAATTAAGACGAGTTTCAGAGCAATTATTTATTGCCAGATACGGGATTCTTTCGCCATTACTTAACGTATGCATTTAAAAAATTTATAAATTCCTAAATAATGCAAGAGATGAATTCGTTTTTATAATATTTGTTTTTCCATAGGCTGGGATACCATATAATGGTATTAATGCGTGTCACCAAACCTCACGCTGTAGTCCTAACAACGCTGCTATTCCAGAAACAGCTGCTAACAGTGCAATTGATGGAGTTAATGTTCTCTCATTGCCAATTACAGTTCCGATGTCCACTGTACCGCCGGATTTATTTCCACATTCCTTAGCCATTAGTTCGGCAGTTCCAGGGACATCTCATAATACGTTGCTCCATGGTCAGCAAGCAACACACGAAACGTTGCATCCACAACAAACTCAACAACAAGAACAATCGACTCAACGAGAGAATAATCCATCCGAAGTTGTGTCGTTCCAAATTTGCTCACAGCAACAAGATTTAATGTATGTTAATATGGATTCATCATCGAGTCAAACACAAATGTCATCTCAAAATTAATCAATTGTGCAATGTTACATTCCAATAAGTGTGCCACATTCGTATTGTTGTTATTTACATTTTTAAGAATTTGAGGAAGAAATACTAATAAGCTTCCTAAAGACATGTGATCAGGGTGTTGAAACATAATATAAATCGAAACATATTATGTATAACGGTATTGAGTAATATATTTTGTTGCATAAACAAAGTTATAAATTTCTTATGTGTATATATGTATGTAAGTATGTCTACAAAGTAGACTATACTACGTGTTATAATTATTAATCTCTTATGTGTGAAATATAAAAATATATTTTATGACTATTATATAAGAATTTTGTTTTACATTAATAGCCTGGACCCAATGGCTAAAAAAAATTGAAATATTGTGAACAATAATATTGCGAGCAATGTGAAATTTTTTTACAATATATCTGTAAATGTCAAAACTTTCATAAATGTTCAATAAAAAAAGATTGACCAAAATGTCACTTAAAATAAGACTGTAAGTATAACTATAGTTAATTACGCGCTAATTCGATTAAAAAAATTAAAATGAGATCTAATGTTTCAACTTTCGCAGTGCATCCATCAGAATTTGAACTTCTTGATTGACGTTGTAGACTAGATCCTCCACTTGATGCTTGCTGTCGATAATATTAATGCTCTGTGTGTAAGGATCGTAGCGCACGCCGAATTTCCTTGGAATTATTTCAGCGAATTTACTGAAAACAAGCGTATCGTATTTATCTGCACCTAGCCAAAAAAAATTTAACAAACTCACATCATCTTTTCTTTGGCATCTTCGAAATCTTCAGCGACAAAGTAAACCGGCTGGTACTCCGTTATTGGGTATTTCTGCAAAGCAGTCTGAGCTGGTTCGAACGGCCTCAACTCGGGCTTACCGCTCATGCAGTATTCTAATTCGCCATAAGAGGAAAGTAACCCAGCACCGTAAGCCTTCAACTCGCCATTCTGACGACACATACCGTACTCAACGGTGAACCAGAAGCACTGAAAATAATTAATTTTCATTCCCAATCCTCCCCTCTCATCCATTTTTTATTTTTAAAGATCTCCCACCGTGGCCAATTTTTCGATGTACTCGTCAGGAGCCCCGAGCGAAGCCAGCCCGATGACCTGAGAAAACTGTGCGAAGGACGGATCGGCGAATAAGGGTACGTGCCCGAGAATCTCGTGGCAGATGTCTGGTTCTGGCGTGTAGAGAGGCTTGCTGCCATGTCTGATGTACTGCGTACTGTGGAACACTCTGAAGGCCAGACCGGCCAAGAAATCACGCGATGAGAGGAGACCGGCCACCGGGCGAAGGGTAAATCCGGTGCAGTCTGTCATCAAGCAACGCGGAAATGTAAAAAATTGTTTTTTTTTTTTTTTTTTCAACACTAGATTTACGGAACCCGTCATTTTGACGGATTTCCAGTTTCATTAACACATTTTCAACGCAAATATGTATCTCTTCTTCCCATTTAAAGTTGATGGTTTATAACTATATCGGTTTACAATTTATTTTTTCAAAAAAAATTTATGATTTCGTTATTGTTTCAAATTGAAACTCTCTTACGAGAATAGGTATGTAAAAGTGTCCGTAAATCTAGTATTAAACAAACACCGCACTTACCTCTGAGGAAGTTCGATATGTCCTCGAGCTGAGGTATGTTGTCCTCCCTGTACCCGCAATTTTCAATGAGCAGCGGGAACACGTGATTGTGCTCCTTGCAGGCGTACTTCGGGTAGAGCTCCCTGAGCTTCCTGAACACAATGCCCCAAGTTTTTATCTCCTCGGGCGTGTAATCCACTCTCGGTATCGGCTGGCCGCTGATGAATTGTAATAATCAGTTATTTTTTTTCTCTCGAATATTTCGCAATACTCACTGTTTGTAATTATAAGCGATATCGGCGAAGTATTTCCTCCTCTTTCGGTAAACTGGATCTGTGAATCCCGGATGGTCCGCGTCGAGCTCGGAGCCGTACGACAGGATTTGATTAGCGAACTTGTCCAAGTCTCGTATTCTCCTGGGGAACCACGGGACTGTTCCCAAATTGTCTTTGTGATTCCTGAAGATTGTTGGTTCGTGAGAAACTCGCGAATGAAGAATTTTCAATAAAAATTATCCTACCGAGAGATAACGGAGAAGTAGCCGCATTGTTCGCGTAGTTTTTCAATCACAGCCCCCAAGTTGCCGCCCGGTGCGCATTCCACCATGAATTCGTAAGAATTCTCTTGACGGTGAGAACTTCGCGATTCGATGTGGTTGAGGTTCACCTTGTGCTCCTGTCGAAAACATCAAAGATAATCTCGTACCTTTTTGCAATTTCAGCCGTAACGACCGTACACACTTACCGAGAAAAGTTGCAGGTATTTTTGAAGAGCGCCTGCCTCGTCGGCTTCCTTCGGCGAGAATATCAAGCACGTACTCTTCGCCGAATCCCGGCCCTCCTTTATGTAATTACCCCCATGAATGAGTTTCGGCTGAAAAATTACGTTAAATATTTTAGCACTCTCGCATCGAGCAGGTGATTGAGAACTCGCTCACTTCTGAATTTTCCGTGACACAGTTCATCTTTTTTTTTCAACGAGATCGTTCGATCACACGCGGAGCAAGGTGATCACTGGCGCTCGAAATTAATGTAATAAAGCGAAACCACGAAGCGTATCGAATCGCGGTTCTATCTTATATAAAAACCAACATCCCCCCCTACTCGAAATCTCAGCTTCGATGCTGAAACATCTCACGGGAGGTATACGTTACGCCCCGGATAAGCACTACAATTATCTCCGACGGTGGGGATGTACTCTTGCCTGACATTCCTTACAAATCGAAGGAAAAACCAGAAGGAAATTCAAGGTGTACGTCTATCGAGGACCAAATGCGCGAAATAACTGCGTAGCTAAAATATTTTATTCTGACGCCACAATTATCTGAATTGAGTTATCGAAAATAATCTGATGACGTGTAAGTGAATTAAAAAAGTCCAATAAAAAAAAAAAATTATATCGCATTTCTTTTAGCGCGCAACTCAACCGATCTTTGCATCAGACAAATTGACGGCTAGATTAGTTTCGACGTTAAGGTCGATTTCTTGTGGACGTACGCTTTTCCTTGTGCACCTATATACGACGTTGGCTCACATTCATTAATGCAATTTCATTCACAGCTTCCTCGTAATCGATTAGCGAGAAAATATTCTTCCAATACCAATCAATCTCTCAATATAAACATCGACATAAATATTTCCTTATCCCGAGAAAAATTGAATACTCCGATTTAATACCAAAATAGAATTCGCCGAGTTATCAAAATTAATCGATTCTCGAATATTTTGACACTTTTTCGTTGCGATGTTATGTAAAAAGTGTATCAAATTTAAAACGACCAGAGGTTATCTAATATCGTAATTAAACCATTTTGCATATCGTTATTACTTAGCCACACTGAAAATAAAAATTCGAATTTACCTAATAATTTGTGTAATTTTAACAAATTTTTATTTTGAGTGTCGTTATTAGTTTTTTGCGTCATACGTCTAAATTCTGCGAGAGTAAATAAATGTTGACAAACTAACGTTCAATGTAATTTATCGTTATTATTTGGCCACACTGAGAATAAAAATTCGAATTTACCTAATTGTATGAATCCACAAATTTTTATTTTCAGTACTTTTATTAGTTTTCTGCGTTGTGCGTCCAAGTTCAGCGAGAGTACGTAAATTTTGACAAACTAGCGTTGAACGTAAACTCGGCGATAAGAGCATCGAGAGAACAAAATGTACTACGAGAAAGATTATCTGCGTAATTCGGCACGCGCCTCAAGCAGGTTTACGATAATTCTGACATCGTACGAGCGGCAAACAGCGTTATCGAGAAACACAAACTCGGATGAACAACAGATTGGTCACTCGTCAAATCCCGAAGAGATACAGCGACGGATGAGCAACGTTACCTTATCGGGTGGCGATCCGCTGATGCCATCGCCGGAGGGCGCGCTCTTCGGCGGTATTGGCATTGGAGCGGCTCTCGCGTCCATTTTTTTTTTCTCAGCAACGGCGTACGAGAGCGAAATAATTCAGCAACTGGGTTCCTCTTCCGCGATGCTTCGCGTTTGCCGAAAGACCGTAAACAACTGATTATCCTTTTATGAAGTGTCTTTTATAAGTTTTCTCCGGGCAGGTTACGCCTCCGGGCAGCCGAGAAATTATCTATATCGTGTATTTGAATGCAGCGACGATTGCGAGAATTATAAAAGCACGGTCGATAACGAATTCTAGAACGTGCCGAGTGGCGCTCTGCTGTTCGAAAAAAAAAGGAGAGAGCGCCGATAGATGCGCATTAGAGAGAAGCGAGTTGCCTTGTCGGGATGAGACGCTTCCTGGGGTGTTGTATGCTCTTCTCGAGGTGGTGCCGCGATAAGGAGCGGAATCAACGAGTGGGGGTCTTGAAGAGTTTGAAAATTTGGAATTGAGAAATTTGAAGACAGCATGAAATTTGGTCAGGAGTCTTGAAATTAGAATCAAAATTTTGACGATTGTGTTCTTTGTGCATGTAAAAAAAATCTGTCGCTCAAATCTTGAAATTAGGATAAAAATTGAAATTAAATTAAAAAAACTCAGAATTAAAATTGGCAATTAGTGTTTCTCATTTGAGAAGACAATCCGAGGCTCTTTGTGCATGTAAAAAAAAATCAGTCGCTCAAATCGAAGAAATAGGAATCGGATTAAAAGATTAAAATTGAATTCAAAAAACTCGGAATTAGAATTGTCAATCACTGTTTCTCATTTGAGAAGACAATCCGCGGCTCTTTGTGCGTACAGAAAAAAATTCCGTCGCTACCTCGAGTCGAGGCGTGTTTATCTCGCTCCACCGAGCGAGCCGAGCCCTCGCGATTCGAAATTGCGCAACCCCCCCTCGCTGGCAACAACTCTCGAACGGAAAACAGCGGACTGAGATCTTTCGCCGGCGTGATTTTTCTTCTCCTCGGTATCGAAACAACATACCGGCGCACGAGAAACGATTTTCCGTACACACAGCAGCGTGAGACACACTGCCGCGACTTATCACTCCTACGAAGATCTTTGCTCTCGGTACATTTCCAAACACTTTCGAAATCTCGAGCGCTCCATTCACGCAGAATGGACGCGATTGCATTATCTATAATAATATATCTAATATTTGCTACAACGGTTTATTTTTTTCCCCCCTCCACCCCCGAGTTTTAGGAGAAGAAAGAAGAGTCGCAAATAAGCTCGCCAGTTGCCTCATATTTATTTCTTATCAATCTCGATAGAAGTTTTCAGCCAGGAAGTGACAAACAAATTTTCGACGGAGATCTCTCGTGCTGGGCCGAAATAGTATTGACAGGGGATGCACCGAGGGACGATATTTACCTTCCCGCGAAACCACGCCTAATCGAGCTCCGGTGGAGCCGATTGGCCGAGCCGGGAACGACGCTCTTCTTCTTATCAATTCGCGATTGACCCGTCACGACGGTCGCTCGTGCGAAGGAAACGCGCCACAGTTTTGTAAAACGTTTGTGCTAACAATTTCGTCGTCTGCGAGCCGGGCCGCGTGTCGAGGAAGAACCTTGTCGTGGTATTCGTATTTCATTGGCTCTGGAGCATCGATAATACACCGATGATCTTTGATCCTCGGCTCGTGGAGCCGCTCCGTACATTAGTGCGAGCCTAGATACGCCCGAAGGAAGTACACGAATTTCCATCGCTCGGGGAATTTTTCGTCAGTCGCGGAGAAAAGTGGCGAGTGTACGGAAGTACGAGTTGTTTTTCGCGAGAACCAAGTAGTTCCGGTGGAGATGTAGCGATGTCATACCATCCTACAGTGAGTACCCGCTATTTTCTATACCGAAGGAAAATAAAAACGCTCCTATTTGCGTCGTGCGGCTTCATTGTCACGATGTCGCGCAATTAACATCCTCTAACGCCAATTTTGCGAAACGTTCGGCGAAAATTACGAAACGCGGACGTTATCGTCGGCTTTTATCGCGAATCAAACGAGCGTAAAAATATTCCAGCGATAAAATGGAAAATCGAAAACATGGTGTATATGCGCTTGGCGCCCAATAGCTACGAAATTGCAATCTAAACGGCTCTCTTGTTTCAGCTTGAGGTTCAAAGGAGCGATCGATTTTTCATGGATTCCACTTTATCGCGTTTCAAAAATCACAGATCTGTGTATTCCAATGCATTCGTGAGAAACGGACATTTTGGCGAGAAATATTCGTCTGGTAGATGGTTCCGCTATAGCGCCGAAGCAAGCAGGAAACGACTATGGCCCTCGATTTCGCAGCCGGGTGTTTGGGAGGTAAGCGGCGGGTCGAACGCACGGGGAGAGGCCGAAGAGAAAATAAAATCTTCCACTTTCCATCAATTCGCCTTCATTATTTTCCACGGGCGTCAATAACGAATATCGTTTAACAAACAACCACACTATCGTCTCGTCTTATTTATCATTTTCTCAGCACTATCGCCCCCATTATCGTACTTCTGGTTCCTTCCAGTCGCGTCGAGACCGTTTCGAATGAACTGACGACTGTTTTTCAGGATGCGCCGGTATTATGGTGGGATATCCTCTGGATACAGTGAAAGTTCACATGCAAACGCAGGACTATCGAAATCCGATGTACAGGGGCACCTGGGACTGTCTTCGTACTATAGTCGCGAGGGAATCGGTAAAAAAAATAAAAAAAAAAAAAAAAAATTCGAAACGAAGCAAAAAATCGTTCCGTTTTTTCTGAAAATATTGGGGGAGTCACCGGGTATGTGAGTGGTGTACACTTCGGCAGGTATCGGGCCTCTACCGGGGGATGACGTCACCGATGGCAGGCGTGGCGCTGGTCAACGCGATAGTCTTCGGGGTCTACGGGCAGACGCAGAAGTGCCTGCCGCAGCCGGAGCTGCTGTCCTCGCACTTCGTCGCGGGGGTGGCCGCGGGAGTCGCCCAGACACCGGTGAGCAGCGTCATCGAGCTCGCCAAGACCCGCATGCAGCTCCAGTCGGGCAGCGCTCGCACTTTCGATGGTCCGTTGAGCTGTCTGAGATCGATCTACAAGCGGGAGGGCAGGCGCGGCCTCTTCAACGGCCTCGGCATCACCTACATGAGGGAGGCACCCAGCTACGGCGTCTACTTTCTCACCTACGAGGCCTTGACTAGGTTATTTGACAATTTTTTGGAACGAAATCTGCGACTGGACGTTTTATTTGGACGAATCACATTTTTATTCGAGATTTAAATTTCTCTAAAATTCATTTATAATCTAAATTTTTAATCTTACTATTTAGGGTGACTTCATTTTTTATAATTAGAAAACTTTCATAGTTTCATCAACACATATTTCATACAATATGTGTCTCTTCTTCCCATTTAAAGTTTATAGTTTACATTGATTTATCATTTTTTCCCAAAAATTCATTATTGCTTCCGATTGAAACGTTCTTATGAAAATAGGTACATAAAAATATCCGTAAATCTAGTATTAAAAAAAAATTCAAATGAATCAGTTTTGAAAAAAGTTTAGAGTCATGGGTTCAGTTGTGTATGTTTATTTAAAGTTCATATATAGTTTACAACTACATTGATTTATAATTTTTTTCAAAAAAATCCATCATTGTTTCCAATTAAAACGTTTTTGTGAGAATAGATATATAAAAATTTAAATGAATCAGTTTTGAAAAATGTTTAGAGTCGAGCCATGGATTGAATATTTATTCTTTAATTAATTAATCCAATTATCCATTGCAGGTCGAAAGAGCCCATCTCCACGTTCCGAATGCTGATGGCCGGCGGGCTAGCCGGGACCGCGTCCTGGGTGGTGTCCTACCCGATCGACGTGATAAAGTCCCGATTACAAGCGGCCGATCGCAGTCGTTACACCGGGCCGATCGATTGTCTCAAGCAGTCCGTACGCGCGGAGGGTTACCAGTGCCTCTATCGGGGCCTCAACTCGACGATACTGCGAGCCTTCCCTACGAACGCGGCCACTTTCGCCGTCGTCACGTGGACCTTCCGTTTGTTCGGCGAGACGAATCACCAATCGGCGTCATCGACCGCGTCAGAGCCGATATCCCCGACGGTTGCTCATCGGAACGCGACGACTCAGGAGACTCTTGTACCCAGCTGGAACGATTTTCTCAGCTCCGTCAGAGATCGCTCGTACGTCACGACGAGAAATTGCTATCTCAATTTGCGGGACGTGGCGTTGCGCGATTTGGTGATCGAGGCGTCGGCGCTGTCGCTGCTCGGCAGCTTCGGGACGTCCGTGAAGGCCGAGGGGGGCAGTGGAATGGATAAAATGGTAGTTGATATTGTTTGCAAGGGAAAATGTCGCCGGCGCGAGGGAGGGAAGGAGGAACAGAGGAAATCGAAAGTGGTGAGCATGGAGGAGGCGATCGGGGATTGCAATTGCGATTTGTGCGGCACGCGTATCGAGATGCTTTGATCGATATTGTCGCTCGATGATTCTCATGTATCGATTTTTATATATAAAAAAATCTTCATACCGTTCTATATATTGTTACTTTTGCATATATTGTGATTTAACTGTTTATTATTATACCGTGTTATGTAATATGTATACCCGAGAAATTTGTTAATAAACGAATTAAAATAAGGGCGTTGCCTTTTTAGATGTTTTCTCATTTGTGGAACGAATGGTCCTCATTTGTCTCGCTTCTTGTCTATCATCGGTTCTGTAGAAAAATCGTTCAGATCGGTTATTCCCTCTAACTCGCGATACCACCAACCGATTCGATTGCGCTCGTAGCGATATCGATCCTGCCATCCTGGCCACATGTCAAAATTCACCACCATTCCAAAATTCCAGTACGCATGCCATCGCGTCGCGCCAATCGTCGATCATCGCGCGAGAGGAGCCTCCGAGTTCAACGTAATCCCAAAATTTTCAAGTCAGCGTCGAGCCCAAACTCGACTGTCTCGCCGAAAAGGTTAACATCGACGATCTAACCTAATCTGTCGCGCGATATCGAAATTCCACGGTCAGGTAAAATCGATATCTTGATGGCCCTTTAATAATTGTAAAAAATGAAATAACGCGGTGGATTAATTTTTTTTTTCGGGCAGATGTATCCCTCTAGCTAAAAACCGAATCGAATCGAGAGGTAAATTTCGAAATTGGAGGCGCGCGCGGTGAGCATCGCGGATCGTCGAGACCCGATAGGTTTGATATGGACATAGACCCAAACGGGGCCAACGAGTGCTACGAGAACGACAGCGCGCTCGCCGACGAGATAACGCGGGAGGCCACTCAGCGGCTGATCGCGGAATGCGGAGGACGATGCATGAGCACCCAGGCGATGCAGTCGCTCTACGACTTCCGTCAGAATAACCTCCTCTGCGATGCCGTCCTGCGACTCGAGGACGGCGGCTACTTCCCCATTCACCGGGCCATTCTGTCCGCGTGCAGCAGCTACTTCAGGTTCATAAATTTCGCGGTTAAGAATGTCCAGGAGTTTCGATTTTTTGATTTTGAAATTTGAGAAAATGGTTTTCTATGTAATGCCTGAAATTTTATTATAAGAAATTCATTCATCAGAATGTTGAATGTTAGTGTGAAATCTTCACTTTTTGTAAAATTAAGTTTTTCTTTACTTACTTTTTTTATTAGATATACAATCTTCCATACACAGACAACCATTTTCTCAAATTTCCAAATTAAATATTATTGTATCGATTATTGTGACTCCTAAACATCTTTAATCCGGACCTACGATTCAAAAATTGAGCGAATTGTATGGAAGAGTTAAAAAAGCTTTTTAAGGATGTTGAAAATTGCGACTGTTAACATCCTTAAAATAAAAAAAAAAAAAAAAATAATAAAGACTCAATTAGTTTCGTTGTTAAGTGGTTAATTATTGTGGAAATAAAAATTCTCAAAGAACGCTGTTCACCACGACGCTGCACTCGCGCGAGAAGAGAGACGTCCTCCTGCGGGACGTGAACAGCGACATGATGAAGCTGATCCTCAAGTACGCCTACCTGCGCGCACTCGACGTCAATCAGGACAACGTCTGCCAGCTGCTGATCACGGCCGACTACTTGAACATAACGGGCGTGCTGAACCTCTGCTGCGATTATTTGCGCAAGAGCTTGTCCCCGGAGAATTGTATCGGCATCATGAGATTCGCGAGAGAAAGATTTTGCACGGGGCTCGAGGCCGACGCCTATCGTTACGTCATGCGGTATTTCGTGCAGGTGGGGTCTTCGAGGGTTCGTTCGAATATTCGCAAGAATTACAGGCCCATTTGGCGTAGGTAGCTCAGAAGAGCGAGGAGATACTCCAGCTGCCAATCGACGAGCTGACGAAAATCGTCGGCTCGGACGAGCTCAACGTCAAGAGCGAGGAGACCGTCTGGGAGTTGATCCTCAAGTGGATCAACTACGACGTGGAGAGCAGGAAGGCCTGCATCGTACAGCTGATGAGGAACATCAGGCTCGGTCTTCTGGACACGCAGTTCTTTCTGGAGAACGTCAAGGACCATCCGTACGTGGCTGGGAACGACGCGTGCAGGCCGATCATCATCGAGACCTTGAAATTTCTCTACGACCTTGAGATGATCACGCAGAAGGACGGAGAGGTACCGACGCCTGAGATCGCCAGGCCCAGAGTGCCTCACGAGATTCTGTTCGTCATCGGTGGCTGGTGCGGTGGCAGTCCAACCGATTTCGTCGAGACTTACGACACTCGAGCCGATCGTTGGGTCAAGGTGACTTTTCTTCAGGGTCTTGATCGTTCGTCTTCAAATTTAAATACTCCAAATTTCAGGTGAACGAAGTCGATCCATCCGGACCTCGAGCTTACCACGGGACTGCAGTTATCGGTTTCAATATTTACGTCGTTGGTGGATTCGACGGGCTGGATTACTTCAACACTTGCAGATGCTTCAACGCCGTCACCAAAACTTGGCGGGAGGTCGCACCCATGAATGTTAGAAGGTCGATCATACTTTATGGGGGTTGATCGCTAACTCGACTGCAAAAGTTTTCGTCTTGCTAAATGAATATCCGTTCGGTGTCTGTAATTTTTCTAGCCACGTTTTGCGATTGATTCCCCCAACCCGGTGATTTTCAAAGCAGATCGTTTAGTTAAAAGTGTGCTAATAAAAAAATCACAGGTGCTACGTGAGCGTCGCGGTGGTGAATGATTTTATTTACGCGATGGGAGGTTTCGACGGCTATCATCGTCAGAATACAGCCGAACGTTACAACTACAAGACGAATCAGTGGTCCATGATAGCACCGATGAATCTTCAGCGATCGGACGCTAGCGCGACTACTTTGCATGGTGACAAAATGATTAAATTTTCAACAAACTCGCAACATAACCAGAATTTTTTCTTAAAAATTTAGATAAAATTTACATCACCGGAGGATTTAATGGACACGAGTGTTTGAATTCGGCGGAAGTTTACGATCCAGCGACGAATCAGTGGACGATGATCGCTCCGATGAGATCTCGACGTAGCGGTGTGTCTTGCATCGCTTATCACGGATGTATTTTCGTTATAGGTAAGGAAAAAAATCACTCTGAAATGAAAATAACTTTCTCTACCTCTGTTCTATTTTCAGGCGGCTTTAATGGTATTTCAAGAATGTGTAGTGGCGAGAAATACAATCCAACTACGAACATGTGGACCGCCATACCGGACATGTACAATCCCCGCAGCAATTTCGCAATCGAGGTGATCGACGATATGATATTCGCTATTGGCGGGTTCAACGGCGTGACCACAATTTATCACGTCGAGTGTTACGACGAGAAGACCAACGAGTGGTACTAAATTCAAACCAATACTTTTTCAATGTTCATACTATTTTATACTATTTTTGTACAAATTTTTATACCCAATAACAAGTTGCCAGCAGATTGACTTCAATCTACTGACGCAGTTTGTTGTCAATCCGAGCCGCAGATTGGTGTCAGATTTGGTCCAAAATATGCATCTGCAACATGCAAAATATGCATGGATCAATCTAGCAATAAGAGTATGCTAACGCCAATTAGTATCTGATACTAAAAAATAGTTACGGAGAATGCCAAAGTTGACTTCAACCTGAAGGCAGATTGCCTGCCAAATTTTGCAGTCCAACTTCTGCAGCCAATCCGCGGCTCAGATGTCAATCTGACAGCAAATTCATCGCGTTTCGCAGTCAACTTGACAGCAGTTTGACACCAATCTCTGGGTAGCAGATTTTGCATCGCAGGCATTGGGGTACTTTTACCAACTTTTTACTTTTACTAAAAAAAATCGTCACGCAGGTACGAGGCTACGGATATGAACATATTTCGTTCGGCACTGTCGGCTTGCGTCATAATGGGCTTGCCCAACGTCTACGATTACATCCATAAACACCGGGAGCGTCTAATGGAGGAGAAACGGCAGAAACTGCTGGCGCTCGAGAATCACCGCAGCCAGCACCAGCACCAGCAACAGCCGCAGCAGCAAGAACCGAACCAAACGCAGTATCCGCTTCGCACAGCTCTGGTTCCGCTCCCACCGCCGATGCCGCCCGATCGGAACGACCGCGACGATCCGTGAAACGCTTCATTGGATATCCATTTTTTTTTTTTACCCTTTTCTTTTCTTTTTAGAGACGAATTTTACACGCTTTTGCGAGCACTTTTTCTTTCGACATTTTGATAAACGAGATTATTTACAAGGGTGAATTTTCTGGGGGTGATGCGCAATAAAAGACGTTGTTACTGAAAATATCTTCTTATTTTTTTTTTTTTTTAAATATCAATATGTACACGCTACATACGTTTCGAACAACAATGATCTTCTACACTGAACGCGCGATAACAACCTTCGGAAATCGTAATTAAATATTTGGTGTTGCTACTAACACGCGTCATCGGGACGCATCGACCCTAGATACTCGAGCGAGCGAGCTTTATGGCAGTGAATTAGGAAAGTTCGGTATAGCGATCGGCCGGGTTGCGAGAAGCCACAGCGGCGGTTACAAAGTCCTTATCGGAAAATTAATCGTCGCTTTCTAAATTTCTCGAAATTCCAGCCAATCGATGAAACTCGCCGTCGACGACGGACGGTTGCATAATGTGCATCGATTAAATTTGATTCGGCTTCGTTTTTTGAAAATCTCAATAAATAAAATCAACTAAATCGATCGAAAAAAAAAAAACAGAACCGTCTGGAGCGGCATTATCTAACTATGTATACGAGAGAGGTCGAATTCTCGACCTCGCGAGGCAGTTCTCTCGATCGTTTGAGCAAAAATTGATTCTCGAGTGAACGATAAGCGATGGATTATCTACTGAGAATCCGAGGGCAGACCTTTTATAGCGAAAATCCCACGGAAGAACGGCTTGAAGATTTCTAGAACGGTCTGCGTCCGTTTGGCTGAGTTCTGAAACGTGAAAAGAGACGTGATGAGTGAAGTAGAGCGACAATGTTCACGGCTGATTTCGCAAGACAACGTCGCGTGAAATCTATCCCTCTCTCTCTCTCTCTCTCTCTCTCTTACCAGTATGACGCTGCTTAGAATTTTACTGACGTTCGTGATTAGAGAGAACCCTTGACCGAAGGCCGGCCCCGGAATGTCCAAGGATACCCTGTTTCTATCGAACTCCGGCGTGTCCTCCGTCGTCGTGTCCTACGCACACACACGCACGTGATTTAACCTTTTCGAAGCCCCCGAGCTAAACGTTACTAGATTTTTGTTGTCGTAAATGTGTAAAACGCGATTTATACCATACGAGGAATCTGTGTGTACTCGTGTGAATGCGCGCAAAGTGAAAGTGTCGTGAGGATATAATAAATAATCCATCTAGCGTATAGAAGCTACATAGTGCGAGCTGTTGCGCAACGGGCCGTATTCAACAATATTTTCTCGTGCCCGATGGTTTCCCAACGTTTTCGAATTTATCGAAGAAAAAGGATGGAGGTACGGGATTTACTGACTAGTCTCAGTGAGCGCTCATCACAAGTTGTACACAAAAAAAAAACGATTGTAAATTTATTTTGTTATAAACATGATATTAACATTTGTCATTATCATCGTTGATTATATAAACATCATCGAACGACACAAAAGCGTACAGATGCGCTATTTACAACATTTACACACAACAGTAGGTTCTCGCGAGGTCAACTCGCTTATAGTATTATTTAAGGATATTTACAATTTTTCACAGTATAGGAGAAAAGAAGAATCTAGAAGGGAGATGATTCGCTACGAGCTTACGCTAAGAACATTATCTATGGCATCTATTTATTAGAATTCTGGTTTGAATAGGATTATCGATGAGTCGCGTCGAGATTATGAAAGATGACTGTTTAACCGGCGTACTAATATTACGAAAAATGTTCCTTATCGCGCATTAGAAAAAAAGAAAATAACCGAGAGCTCTCTTCCCGGGGAGACCTTATCCTCTTGGCTGAATATCGCTTAACTCGATTCGTCGTAATCGTCCAGAGTCCAACTCGCCCTTCAGTACGTCGCTTGCGGAGGTTCGTAATCGTACTGTTACGTACAACAATATTATTCGATAATCAAAATTAGCTCCCTCGTTCGACACACAACGAGCAGTTAGAACAGTTGCGGTGAGTTCTCCCGCATTACCCCGTTCACGATTAATGAGTTACCCCTCCCGTCGTTAATTACAGAACAATAGAATCCGTTAGAGGGCTATTTACAGTTTTAGTCACAAACGTCGACATTCTCGGATTAGGAGGAGATTAGTGTTATTACGAAAAGGAAGAAAGGTAATACTCTCCGCATCGACGTCGGTCTTCCGCCTCCACCTAGATCATTCGTTTAGAGAATTTATCGCTGTAAAACGGACAGCTCCGAGAAGATTCCATGCGCGATTTAGCAAAGTGGCGGGTCCCGATAAAGATTTTCGTGATTAGAGGAGACAATTTTGGAAATCTGGTGCGTTAGGAGGGCAAAACTGGCTTAATATGATCCTACCCCTCCAGCGTTGCCGAAGGCACCGAGATTAATGCCCGCGCCGGACGACGAGCCCGAGTCGCCGCTGCCGCCCGACAAGCCACCGCTGCTCGAGCTCAGACTCGCCAAGCCGCCGCTGCCCGAGCTCAAACTCGACAGCCCGCTGAGCTTGTTCGACAGCAGGCCACCTAGAATACCGCTGGTACTTCCGCCGCTGCTCGCTCCGTCACCTCCATCGGAACCGCTCGAGCCTTCAAAGAGAATTGTTTGTAATTGCGAATATTAGAATTAAAATTATTGATTTTTAATTATTAATATTATTATTTTACTATTTTTCGATATTTTATTAGGTATTATTTTATTAAGACGAGTCTGACTCATCACTCAACATACACTGAAAACAAAAATTTGTTGGAGCTACTTAATATTTATTTTAAAATATAGAAATAAATGTTTGGTTCGATAAAATCAATTATGAAATATTGTTTAAAATAAAATTAGTATCTCCAATTCAAACAAATATATTTAGTTGAGTATACTTGATATTCATTTGAACGTAAGCAAATAAATATTCGATAAATTCAGCAAAAATTCTTATTTTCAGTGTATGTAAAAAAAAATTAAACATAAAAATTGAAGTTTTTCTTCTCTAATCTAAAATTCAATATAATTACCCGAGCCTCCAGATAAGCCTCCAGACAAGCCACCAGATAAAGAGCTCAGAGGAGCGAACTTGGAAGCGAACGCCCCTGTGAGACCGCTGCTAGCCGTGCTGATGAACGTCGTGGCGCCATTTATAAGGGGCCCGATGCTCCCTGTACCCGCCTGGATCTTCTGGGAGATCAAATTGCTGATAAACTGACTCGTAGCCGATTGAGTGTTGTCAATCCCGAAGGCAGCGTTCTTCGCTTTGTTGGACTCGTCGAGCACTCCAAGAGCTCTGGTTTTTGCATCCAGGAAGGCGTCCAGTTTTCCGAAGACAAAGTTGAGGATGCCGTTGGTGACTCCGAGCTTGACGATGCCGATTTTCCTCTTCTCCCGGTCGCTCCTGTCGTCGTCCGCCGCCGGGTCCTCGCTCTCGACCACGTAAACCTGTTTTGCAAAATCGGTCCGCGATTTACGGGCGCAATGAGAGAAAAGGAAAATCGATTGCGCAAGAATATTTCGAACGCAATTGGCGCGTGCCTCTTATTTATGGGTGGCCGGCGTAACGCGCAGAGCGAGCGAAAGATTTTAACAACTGCTGCGTTAACGGAACGATTAAAAAAAAAGAAATATCGCGCGGTTCGACGGCACGCGCACGTGTTGCCTAGAGTTTCTTTATGCACATGCATCCGCCTTTACGTGGTTCGGGTTCATAAAGTCAGCCGACCACTTTCACTCTCGACTCGTTTCTCGAGATTCCGCTCTATCCCTCTCGCGCATGCTCATCGTCTCCTATCGTTCACTTTACGCTCGCCTTCGCTCCATTCAAAATCCGACATTCCCGTCCATTCAATGAAATTTTTCGAACGAAATCGACTTTCTCTCGAAATTGACGTTCCTCCCGCCGAGTCTCGGGGAATCCGCGCTTCGTAATTCTTCCTTATTTTCGATTTTTCGAAGGAACCGAACGCAATCGGCGAACAAATCGCGAGAGTTTCGGATGGGGAGACGCACGAAAACTTTCACGTTACGTAAAATCGAATCGAGCTGGTTTTATGAAGTAATTTTATCATCGCGTTCGTTACATTAGTTTCCGTTTCAAGGTAGACCGCGTGTACATAACGCCGTCCAAATTGGCGCAGGTACTCGACATTCGACAATCCCCGCGCAACCCAAAACGACAAAACTGAAAAAGTACAAGCACTCACCTCGTTCAAAGGATTGAGCTCGTCGTCCGCCTCTCTCTTGACGATGGGACTGCCGTTGACGAGAACAACGACGGCCAGAAGGCCGCAAGCGACGAGTGCCAATCTCATTTTACCTTCTCTAAAAAAAAGAAGCCGGTCCTTTCTCCTTAATCGCGTTCTACCTGTCGGGAGAAAGAGCGATATTTTTCGATAAGAGCGGCTCACACGCGTCTGTATTACGAACCGAACTCGTTCCACGTGGGTGAAACGTAATGGGAGATTACTCGCGCGCGAAATTGCAAAAAAAAAGGAAGAGAAATAACGGCGTCGTTAGAGTCGCGCTGCGTGCGAGAGTGCGTGAGATGTTAACCTGACGGAGCGCGAGGCTCGTTTGAGAAGCACGGAGAAGGAGGCCCCGATGTCTTAGGAGGCCGAGGAGCCAACCGGGTAAGGGGGACGACGAAGGCGAGCATGTGTTTGCCCCCTTCGAGAGCGAATTGACAATCGGGAATCGAGCGTGGACGCAGGTGGGGCGTCGACTTGTTTCGTTTTCCCTCCCCGGCTAGTCGAGAGAACGGCGAGCTCGCGGCGCCAAGGGTGATGTCGATTGACGATACGCCGACCGCGATATCGAGATCGAACTTCGATCTCGTTGAACTCGCGCAAAAAACCCAGAGAGAGAGAGAGAGAGAGAGAGAGAGAGAAAAAACTTTTCCCCCCTCTCGACGATTTCCCAACCGACTTTAACGATCGCGATTACGCGTCGAGATAACGCGCCTAATTGGCGAGAAAAATTTATATTTTTCAGCGGCTAAGGAAATCCGCGTGGGGAATATTGTTTACACAACTGCACGGCTTGTTAGGTAAATCGTAATTTCGCGATAAGGCGAGCTCTGTAACCCACGCCCACGATAAGCCAGAAGAGGAAAGAGAAGGCGAAATTCTATCGATTAGTTTCACCTTGATTATGCAAATTATAGAAATGACGTTGCGCAACTTTATCCCCGGGACACGCGCGAAATTTCATTTGCGGTCATTTAGCGCGATCGCTCGACGATACGGAAAATATGATTGATAAAGTATCTAATAAGCGCGTTACGTTGCGACATTTCTCCGCGACTCATACATGCAGTTAAACGTCCGCTTTCGCGATATTATTATTATCTCATATTGAGCCAGGAAGATCGCGAACGTTGAATATTACGTAAAATCTAGTTTCTCTAAATTGGGCTATTCATCTTCGTCATTTCGCCAAGTCGCGTATTTTGCAAGAGACACGCGCTCCTGCCCACAGACACGCACGCCCCGCGAACGCAATTTCGGCTTTTCGGAATAAATTTTGGATTTCCAAATCCGCGAGTTTCGATCGGCACAATTGGCGCGCTAAACTCGAACTAAAAAAAATGTGAACCTACAACACTCGCCAATCTCATTTGGCACGGAGAATTGAAATTTGTTGAAGCTACTTGATATTTATTTGAAAATATAGAAATAAACAATTCGCTCGATAAAATGAATTATTATTTAGAATTATGAATTATTATTATGTGTATTTTCAATTAAAACAAATATTTTTACATTTGCTTGAACAAATGAATATTAAGCAAAAAATTAATTGTATCGATCATTCTAGGATGACTATTTCATTTTTCAAAAAATGTAGCGTTAAATTTGATTTACGTTCACGTCGGCTCTATCAAAGCCTGATTCTCAAGATTCTAGAATTAAAATTTCGATTCGGTCAATCAAGGGCTTTCTCTCCATAAAGCGTGCGAAGTCCGATCCAGAAGAATATCGAAATCGACCCCGTTCCCGGCACAAAACAATTTCTCGCTAGTTTAGGAAGGACGCCGGCGTAACGCGGGCAAGGTAACCGAGTCCATTGACTACCGAAACTCGTCGGGGAAATTCTATTCTCATCAATCTCTTTTTTTTTCTCGCTCCTTCTCGGTATCTCGAATTTTCGGAAACGTTGCGTCGCGCTCATCGCAAGTAGTAAGAGCGGCGTGCAGTCGGACGCGAACGGTGCTGCCGCACGGCGGCAACGAGTCGAACTTCGAGGCGAAGAAAAAAAAAAAAGAATACAAATCAATCCGGACAGGTGAGAGCTATGAAATTTTCCACCAAGGACGGGGCAACGGAACGGCACGCGGATCCGAATACGTGGGCCCCCTGGATCCGGAAACTGGAACGTTATACAAGCGTGATTCACGCTCACCGAAAACGAAAGTACATCTCCGTAACCGAGAACCGGAATATCTCTCTCTCTTCTTCCGAAAATTCGAAATGCAGCTACAACACGTTTCACTCGATGATGTAATTAGCACCCACTTTCGGGCTAGTTATCGAATCATAATTTTTTACGTAACCCGATTCCTCGAAACCAGGATAATTCGGTTTTCCTGTTCTGTAACGATTATCGGGTCTCCTCGGCGGATAATCCGCGGGATTCCCTCGCGGAGAAAGCAACGGATTCGTCGTCGTTCGAGATGATGGCCACTCTCGAAGACGCGGAACTACGGCCGAGTTATTAAACAAACGACAATTTCCTTGTTTACTCGCCAGTAAACCGCTATCACGATAGACGCAGCGGCATCCTCTCTCTCCCCGCGGTCGACGCACTCTCGCCGATAAAGACTCAAAAAAGCAATTAATCAACCTACCTCGAGCACTCCTGTCTCGAAATCCTCCGCGTCCACGTAGCACAACAAACACGCGCTTCTCACTTTCGATGAACGACGAGTAGAAAAAAAAAAAAACTGGTTACCGTTTGCGCAATCTTAGAATTCGCAGACCGGCCCCGAGTAGGGAAACGGGGGATTCGCGAATATGTCGGCGTTCCCGGAGGAACCGGAGACGGCACTGTTCCCTCTTTCCTCGATAGATCGAGGCGCGATAGGCGTCGGAGTCGGAATGAAGCAATGGAAAGTTCGTCGCCGGGGAAATTGGCCACTCGTACAGCGAAACGAATATCGGTGTGTACAGAAGGTGCCGACGCGCCACGTGACGTAAGTTTTCGACAACCCACACTCGCTCGCACGAGTTGTATCACCCTACGTGCGTTACGCCCGTGCGTTTTAGTCGACCGGCGCTAATCTCTCATTCGACGCTCGTTCTCTTCGACGGCACCGTAAGTGCTACACCGAGAAAAAAGTGTCGAACCAATTGCATTAATAATTTTGTCGAGTGACAATTTATTTGTTTAAAAACAAAGACTGAACTTTAAAAATATAGTATATGAATGAATACTCAGGTTTAACATTTTTTCCCACACGCTGCACTGAGAAAAAAAATACTGAACCAATTAAATATGCATTATTTTGTTGAGCGGAAATTTATTTATTCAACAATAAAGACTGAACTGTCAAAATACAGTTTATGAATGCATATTTAGGTTCAACATATTTTGCTACACTGAGAAAGAAACACTGAACCAATTAAATATACATTATTTTGTCGAGTGAAAATTTATTTATTTAACAGTAATGACTGAACTGCCAAAGTACAGTATATGTATGTATGAAATACAGTATGAATGAATACTCAGGTTCGACATTTTTTTCTCAGTGTATAATATCACACCGCTAATTTCCCCGGAGGAAGTCATTCGGAATTAGAAATTTAATGACGTTCTTCTTACACCCTTCTTTTTTTGACTCGTGGAAGAGAATTTTCCTCCCAATCTTCCACGGAGGACGAGATGTTTCACGGAGGGGAGACCAAACAAATTTACGTAACGCGTGCACGTCGCGAGCCCGTCGCCATCCTCCGATTCCCGTGCAGCCGAAATACACACACAGAGTGCCCCCTCCTCTTCCTCGCTTTCTCCGCTCCTCCGGAGGCTCGCGAGCGTGACCGCTTATTTCATCGAATATATTGTTACGCGAGAGAGTCGATGTACCGTTTCTCTCGCTCGCTACCACATCTTTATTCCTCCTTCCCTCGTTTTCCTCGTATTTGCCAACATTTTGGCGAAATAGAAAGAAAATCGTCCGTCGCGGTTATCCGCGAAAAACTCGACATCCATGAAGGAATCCAGAAGAAATTTCTATTGGGAATTTTTTTCTCCCGCTTCTTTCTTTTCTTTTTTTTTTTTTTTTTTTTGCTCAATCGAACAAACAGCGAGAAGTCGCTACTCATTTGCGTGAAAATTTAGCGCGCATAAATCATAGAGTTCTCGTATGCAGTGTGCATACATTGAAACGGTTTCACAGATGAGCTCGTGACGAAACACGCAGCTCTTCGTAATTGTCGCTAGCCGTGACGAGTTTCGCGCGTTCGAATTATTCATGACGATCGTCGCCCTCGAGGGAGTATTTCTTAAACGAATCCAAGATAACAATTCGATTCGATCGTATGGCGAATAAAAACGGAAAGGTACTTCCCATCCGCTCGATTTGCATATCTTTTTTTTTTCCACCGGCGGAGAAGTCGACTTTCTTCTTCACTTTTATTTTCGTTCCTCATTCGTATTCCGAGCGTGTGATTTCATAAAACGTTCCAGTTCTGTAATGGGACGACACAAACAAATCTAGACCATGGCGATCTACTGCGTAGTCGTATTATTTACGTGATTCATGAGCGGCTGTGTGCACGCGACTGCGCGTTCATAGGTTGCGGCTCAAAGGATGAACCTGTTAAACGCGAGCGTAATAAGACCATCGTATTTGTTTTTTTCTCCGAGCGGAAAAGTAACGGGGCTTCGTGTCTCACGAAATGTAAACACTGATTTTCTAATGTGTTTTAAAATGAGTTTCGGGATTCTCTCCGGGCCATATTTCGGCGCGAGTAGAGGCGATTTCGATGCTCGAGGTGAGAAACGTACTCGGTTTCGCAATTTCAATTACGAGATATATCGACGGGGAATTTTCTATGATATTTCGTCACGCGTTATCTCTTTACGAAAGTTTCGCAATACCGGGTCGTTTAATTTTAATTGTTGAAAAAACGAGGGAGAGAGAGAGAGAGAGAGAGGGAGAGTGAAAAAAAAAATTTCACATCCGATGAAAAAGTTGACGATAATTCAAACATAACGGACCCGACCCAGTGACTGGTAAACGTCGTAATAAAAAATGCTAACGAACTCGAGGCGAGTGACACGTCATACGAAATCGAAAGCAATCGAAGAGTCAATAGGTCGCTGGTATCTCCTAGATGAGTTGCATATGTTTCATCTTTATTGCCGATATTGCGAGCTTTAAAACTCCGATGTGCCGTTGCAAGAGAGTTTCGTAATTAATTTTTTCTTCGAATTTGCCAATTTGATTAATGGGAAAAATTGCATGGTAATTGGAACTAAAAGAAAACAAGACTTGGTAGCGTCGGTAACGAGTTTATATTACTGTTTTATTACTCCTGATAAATCTATTATTGCTCTTATCTCTAATGCAAAAATAACGGTCATTTTTCATGTCAAAAATGATAAGATATTTAAAAATGATCAAAATCTGCTTATTCTAGCAATTAATTGTTACAGCTTACAGATAAGAGAACAGTTGCTGAAACGTACAACTTGGCACTTACAAATAAATCGTAAAATATCGTTTATAAGGATCTAATAAAGAATTGTCATATTTTATCGTACGTCAAATAATTTATTTTGGCGGAGGACGGAGGGCAGCGTTACTGTAAGAATTTGTTGGCGGAGGTGCGTAATAGGATGGTTTGGGTGGCCCGTATTGTCCTTTATCAGCCGAGGAAGCTCCGAGGATTCCAGTGATAGCAGCGAACAGAGATGTGGATATTTTCAAGACCGCGTTGAAAATATCTTTGATGGTCGATTTTATGAGAGCAGTTGGGTCCACCGAGTTGGCAGGAACTCCATAGCCTCCGTAGCTGTCACCATTGGAACCGTAACTGTTATGTCCGTAACTGCTCTGCCCATAGCCACCACCGTTTCCCCCATAAGTGTTGCTCCCGTTACCACCATTGCCACCATACGTGCCGTATGTACTCCCATAACTCGTAGGCGCATACGCCGAATCTTTGTGCTTCAATATACCCTTGCTGCCCAAACTCGACCCTACTAAGGTTCCGGAAACTATGCTGGTGATCAGAGCCTTCAGATCAACTCCGGCTGTGCCATCCGCGAGTCCCTAGAAATTGACATAATTCAAATTCGTTATATTCGTCTTCGATATCTTTCGTTGTTGTTAATCTTGTAATATTGATCAAACTCAAAATGTTCGAACAGAACTTTTATTTGAATCTCGTACAGTCACATGTGTATGTAATTTACAGGGCTTACTTTACTAAGAGCAGCGAGCGTTCCTGCAAGTACTACAGAGATTGGAGAACTCTTATACGGTCCATTTGGCTGAAATATTAATCGAATGTTTATGAAAAATTTGTTGGCATTTTGACAACATTTTTGTTAAACTTACATAACTCAGAGGACCAGCTACTGCTGCCACTAAAGCGCTCAAGTCTGAACCACCATTTTCAGGACTCTAAAAAAATTGTCATAGTTAGAACATATTTTTATAAATGTTTGTAAACAATCTCTTACGTTACTCAAAGTGGCGAATAGCGGCCCGATAAGGGGGCCAACTATCGGACCAATCAGAGGAGCGACAAGCTGAAGAAGCGGACCTGCTATCGCCGCGAAATCACTTCCCATGCCATCTGGACCCTGAAGATATTTTTTGATTATCGATTGTTTCGGATCAAAGAATAAGCTACTCACGTTGAGAATGTTCAACAAAATTGGCACGATAAAACCAGGAATGTCCACAGGATCTTGATACTCGTCACCCTAAAAAAATTTGTTGGGAGTTCGATGTTCCTTATTACGTAACCACTTTACGTACCTCGATCAAACCTTGCAAGAGTGGGATAGCAGCTTGTAAGACTTCGCCGAGATCTGTATCGGAATCCGGCTAGAAATATTTTAATTTTCACGTCTAGCTGTGTCAAAAAATAATGCAATAATTCTTACGTCGCTCAGATCTTCCAGAATCGGGACTACCAGGGGCAACAATTCAACCAACATTTGTAAAGAACCTCCTTCGTCGTCGTCATCGTCGTCCTCCTCCTCCTCTTCCTCTTCCTCTTCCTCTTCCTCTTCGGAGGCACTCTCTTCGGTTTCTTCGCTGCTCTCTTCGTCATCTTCGTCCTAAAAAAATTACTAATATTCCTGACGATTCTCTCATTGTGAAAATTTTCAAACACTCACACTGTACAAATCTTGATTCTGGCTGGTCTCGTTTCTTCTGTCGCGATTCAGATTTCCCTGCAACAGATGGCTCGAATATATAAAATAAGTTTCGCACGTGTAAATTTGCATGCGATGTAAATGCTGCGTCGTTAATTTTATTTCATTCGGCTACACTAATATGGTAATAAAAATACTGTATAAATACCTGCTTTATAATTAATCACAGAGTGGTTTAATTTTTGGCTCGTCGTCGATACACAAAACGAACACTTCGGAATTCTACGAAAGAATTGTATGAACGCTCGTGTAAATTGTTCATACACGCACTCGCGACGAGTGCAATAAATCGATGGCGATAAAATCGATATACTCTTATATAATTAGCAACAATAAAAATTAATGGCCTAAAACATGTTAATTTCTCACGTAACGAAAACCATTGCGAAATATTCTCGTATATATCGAGCGATCCATGAAGCGCCCCATTAAGAATCGCGAAATGTCAAATCGAGTCTGCACGCGGGCGACTTCATTTTATCGCTCGCTTACGCAACAGTAGAAATTCGGTTTTTTGGGATCATAGGTGAATCTCACCCAATTTACATGCCATGGATTCTCATTTATGTAACAAAGACGTAATCGACGTTTATTATACAAACGAGGGGTTTTATAACTAAAAGTGTCATCGGAAATTTGCCCCAATGAATATTCAATTTGCAATTTAAAATGCAACTTTTCTTATTCAAATCTCGATTTCATTACTCGTGCTCGTCATTTTAATTTCATTATTCGTACCTGATAACTTTGTACTTGGTTTAATCTTTGCGGTAGCAGATTGATCTTCTGCGGCTCGTTCATTATTGGTTTCTCGGTCGTCGATGATTGTACCTTTTGCGGTCCTATTCTCTGCAGGAGGTTCAAGAGAACCGGCGCGATGTCGGCTTGGGTGACGTTCGTCGCGTTGCTCGTTATTCCCAACCTCGTCAGCAAACTGCCGAGAGGAGTCGATTGACCCCCAGGGTTCGTTTTATTTCTCTTCTTCTTCGTTTTCTGTTTCGCTGACTGCTTTTTTTTCTCCACTTTCTCGTTTTTCATCTCCTCTCTGCTCTCCTCAGTGCCGTCCTTTTCGGAATCTTCGTCAGTTGCATCATCTTCATTTTTCAGAACCGCGTTCTTCTTCTTATTCGATTTTTTCACGTCCGATTGCGAATCCTCCAAAATGACATTGATCTGTCCGAATTCGTTCGTGAACGTGAAATTTTTGTTAAAGTACGGAGGAAAATCGTCCGGTGGGTCTCTCAGAGGAATGCTGAACTTTTTCTGCTGATCTTTACCCGCTTCCGGTTTTCCCGACTTTTTGTCGTCGATTATCGTGATGACCGCTTCGAAGGGCAAAGTCAGGATCTGATTGAGGCTCCCGGATCGATTTCTGGAGAACAATAAATCGTTGATTCTCAGGGCCGGAGGAATCCGCGCGTCCTCCCCAGCTGGCGGATTCGGAGTTGCGAAAGCCTCTCTGTTGTAAAACCTGGAATGGAATATCGCGCTGAGATATCTTTATCGCTACAAATCGACGTTAATTTTTCTTACGGCGAGCTTCCGTCGTTCCTCGTGGCGTCGACAGTCTTGAGGGGAAGTGGGAGGTAATTTTGAGGAGGCGACACAAAAATTCCGCTGTCATCCGGCACCGCGTTGGCTATCTTGTTTCGATAAATCGCGTATTTCGTTTGGAAATTTTGATCTGCGTCGTTGGCATTGTTCACGTAAATCGTCTCAACTCGTGACTCGGGCGAACCTTGACGGGATAAGTTCTCGTTCGCTAAATGCAGCGGACGATTCGCGAAATCGGTAATATCCTCTGAATGAGAATTGCTAGAGGTTTTGATATTTCTCGACGGCGTGGCGTCCCTCAGGTTGGACAACGTTATGTTTATCCTCGACGCCATCAAACTCATAACGTATTTAGCCCACGTCACGAGATCTTCCCTGCTCGCAATTTTCAACGGCAACTGAATCTCGACGACTTTCTGGCTCGTTGCGAAACCAGATTTTTGCGAGCCTTCGCCCGAATTCGCCCTCCTCGTGTACCGATTTATCATATTTTTTATCGTCTCCATGAATCCTTTCCTCAGAGGTTCGATTTTTTCGTTTATCGTGCTGCCCGACGAAGATTGATCGGCGGATTTTTCGCTGCTCTCTCGAATTTCTGGCTTCCGAGTCGAGAATGTCACTGGCCTAGAACTGGTACTGCCAGGCTGGCTCGGAATTCTATGCACTTTGTTAAACTGACTCTGAACGTTTTGCACGTTCGGGACAATTTTGTCGACCGTCTGCTGAACATTTAAAACCTGACTGGGTGGCTTGTAGTTGTTCCTAACAATCCTCAAATGCTCCGGGTACTCGACTGTTTGCGGATTATTCACCGGGGTTAATTTCAGCGGGCTGGCTCGATACTGCAGCTTCGGCGGCTGCAGAGTCCTCGATCCGGGATACTCCGATGGGCCGATCGGTTTCGGGTAACTCGTTTGCACTGGCGGGTAGGACGTCGAGACGGCCAAGTTCGCGATCAAAATTACCGGAACGAGACTCGCACCCGCGAATTTTCTCGCCAGAGAGACAATCATCGCTGAATCTCGCGTACATTCAGTCGAACGGGAAAGAGATTTTTTTCACTTTTCAAACACCGGAGAATTTTAACAGACGAGAGGGTTAAAAATGATTTCTTTTGTCGAGGAGCGCGTTCGTTTAGGGAACTCGTCCCTGCTTTCCCACGGAAGTACTAACCGATTGTCCTGTAAATGTTCGCTTTATAGCCATCGGCTAATCGATGCTTTTTTCCTCTTTCCTGCTGCCTAGCGTATACTTTTTTCATGCATCGTTCAAGTCGATCGGCGTATTGGTATTCGTAATGACAGAGTTCGACATACGCGCAGCAAAACGATCGTGCGGACTTCCGCCGTTCACTGTGAGTGTATAGCGCGCGCGGAAAAAAAAGAGAGTGGGTGGATTCGAACTCTCTTATCGTGTAGCGCGACCGATGACAAGCCGAATCTTTCGCAAGGGTGCATCGCCACCGAGGGAACCCGCTATTCATGTGGAAATCTCTTATCGTAATTCGAGGAAACACCGACTTTTTCTTTCCATTTTCGCAACGTTCGATTATCGAGCGTACACGAAAAAAAGTAGAAGCTAGCACGGAATGTGAAATTCGTTTTTTTTTTTTTTATTTTATTTAATTCAACAACTGTGATAACACAGATACAATTATATCGACTGATACGGATTACCTCAGGAATCCTTTTAGTTCCGGTGGGAGGTTCGCTGAAATTCGTTTTTGTCTCCAACTTTTTTTTCTAATTCTCTTCTATCGAACTTTTCAGCTTCCTGGTTTTATAAGATCGCATGCTCGTAATTCATCAATGGATCGGGCCATGACCGTGATCGTGGCATTCCCAGCGACAACAATGAACTCGGCATCGCGCGAATCGCGAAACGCGAAGAAAGAAAGCAAGGACGTCTGGCACTCCTTGCTCCGATGAAAGTTCCCACGCGGCGGTGGGAGCATCGTGAGCGATATATCTCGATCGTTCTACAGTTTCGACGCTCGAATCGTTCTGGAGCGTTGTGTAATTTTATGAATTCTCGTCAAGGAAAACGGCTATCGAGAATTTTCGCTCGTTCTCCAAATTTTTTCGACTCCCAATTAACGAGAATAAATATCCTGGGATTACCATTGCTATCTGATCCCTTGATAAGAATCACCACGGAGCTTTTATTCATTCGAAAAATTTGTTATCTCAGCTAATAGAATTCAATTACTTTTTTGTGTTAATAAAATCTTCTTTCAATTCTTATCTCAATTAGAACTTCGATATTTCAAGATTGATAGAAAATACGTACTTTTCTGTATTAAAAACTTATTTCAATTCTTATCTTAATTAGAGCCCCAATCACTTTTCCTGTTCCAATGAAATAAAATATCAATTTCACCGCGGAATAAAAGGCCGTCGAGCGTTAACAAGGATTATCGATCCCGCCTTATCTATTGGCAAACCGCGTTACGCGTGTCGCGACGAGCCGCGCTTGGTAACATCGCGAGCGGTGAAAAGAGGACGGCGAGGAAACGGGCGAGGAACGGTACGGAACATACGAGGCTGCGGACTTTCTATTATCCGTCACCGGCTTCGCGAATGAACTCTGCTCGGCTTGATTTACGAAGCGCCCGCGACATCGCGTAAACAACGTCTGCACCATTTGTCAGAATGGCGCGGTAAAACGGCTCGTTAAATTTCATCACTGGCCATTCGGGAGCGTGGTAGCTCCGATAGAGTCGATATAATTCACGCGTTACGTTCGACGAGACTTTGCCCCATCCCTGGCTCGCCCGATTCCACGTTAGATTGCGCAACCGATGCAAACCTGTTGGAAAAATATTCCACCGATATTTTTTTATCGCGACTTTCATCCGAGCACATTTTCGCGAGCCGCAGGATCGAGCTCACGGTGTCTCCTCCTGGCGAACGTTCGCGAAAGCTGATTCGGGTCGTCGATCGAGGACACGACCCCCCAGGTTCGCTCTCCCGTCCACGCGAACGGTCGGTAAGATCGTAATCGATCAAGGATTCTCGATCGCTCTTTCTAAACGACGAAAAGGATTTGCCACTCGGCCAGTTTATTTTTCAATCCGTGCTCGTTCACCGGAGCGTTCTCGGGTGAAGGACGCAGACCCGGCTCTCGTATTTCTCTCGATTCAACAGCGATCTCGGTGAATCGACGTTTCTACGTAATTAATCCGTTCTCTATGTTAATTCATTTCACGTTGGTAACGAGCCGCGCAAAAACGATGACATATTCTCATTTTTCGCGTGCACCGATCGCCCGGTGCAACCTCCCGTTGCACTTTCTCCGCGAGATTCGTTTCCCGTTTGAAAATATACGTATCACGCTCTCGTCGATCGCGCTGTTTTCCGCGGGAAGAGTCCTCGGGCCTCGATCGATCGCACTGAAAATGAAAATTTGTTCGAAAATATAGAAATGAATTGTTTGAAAATATTGCTTAGAATAAAATTAGTATTTTTAATTTAAACAAATATTTAATTGAATGTACTTGATATTTATTTGAACATATACAAATAAATATTAAATACATTCAATAAATTGTTGTTTCTAGTGTCTGCACTGTGTGTCTTTGCCTCGAATTGTTTAACAATTAAAATATGTATTTAAACGTATGCGACTAAATATTATAGTACATTCAACAAATTTTTATTTCAGTGTACAGATAAAACGTCAGACTGCATTCACACATATGAAAATTCACTAATGAAAAGTATAAGGTACAAAGTTCTCTGGGCAGTATAAAAAATCGTACAGATTTTTTAACTCGTGACGCAAGTGTACTTCGACTTTATACGTGCCCTCTGTGACGCAATATTTTTTCTCAACGTAACGAGTAGCCCGTTTAATGTGTAAGAAAATGAGAATGGGAGAAAAGGGGAAATTTTCTTCAACGGCAATTGAACACATCGTCACGCTACCGTACGTCGCTATGAAGCGACAAACGATTTTCGTTGACCGGACGGATCCGCGGATTACGCGCTTCTAACGGGAAAATTTTAGTTATTTACATAACGACGATTAGGGGCGCTTACGGGGAACGAGCCAGCTGCGTTTCGCGAATTCGTAACGATGTACTTGGCAGCTGAGTAAGAGCGCTCGTAAAAGTCCCTCCAGCGAGAAATAAGAAAAATGACAGTTGCCGCAAAATTATAGGCGCTGCTCGAGCTCGTCAAATCCCCAAGTACATAAACTCCGTCTAACTTTACGCGATCGTAACGAAATAGCATTTTATCGCGAGAATCGTCCGAATCCGAGACCCATTCTATATTTTCATACGCGCGGGAAATTTCGTATCGCGGTGAAAGTTTCGGGAGGAATTCTTTTTCAGTAATCGCAGTAATCCTCCTCTGCCGCGCCCCTCGCGAGGCCGCGAATCCTCTACCGGTCGATCGTTAACATACAATCGAATCTTGGATCGACGACGCGACCTGGAATATCTCGCGAGAACGTAATATCGGCAATTTTTCCGTTATTTATAACGCACGGATAATTCGCCAATTATCGTTCCCGGCTCTAATTAGAGGCTGAACTCGCAAAACAGAGCAAATCGATGCAGATTATCCGCATCTTGCGCCCTGGCTAAACCGGAAATCCAGAACTTGGCGACTTACGCGCGACGTTACGTGGCGGACTTGCGTATGTGCGCGATATAGTTACGTTAAACTAACGCGAGTCGTGATATTATATCCGTACAATGCGAGTGAATGATTCGATAGAGCGAGAGAGAAATCGCAAAATCGCGCTGCTCTCGGATATCGATTTCCTCGTAGCGCAAGTGTAACGGCTTACACAACGTCTTACACCGATCGGGCCGATTGCGTCGATCGAAATCAAATCCATGCCAGGAAGCTTAAATTATTTTTAAATAATCGATTTTTGCGCTCTTTTGTTTATCTTGCTCGTGTTTGTCAACTCGCCCCGTTTCCGCGTAAACCGGTAGACGCGGTTACGCTCGTACAGCTCGCTATAATTATTAAATATAACTGGACTGAGACTAACCAGTAAAGGAAAAAAGAATTTTCAAATTCTCTCCACTGACACGCTTTTCAGGATAAAATTCCTATTCATACTGATGATAAATTGTTACATAAACTGGAAAGTGTCCCGGCTTATTTCTTGTGAAAATATTGCACTCGAACGATGCTCTTTCGTACTCGAGCTCGAATCTTTATTGAAAGATCGTTAAATGGGCTCGTAAAAAAAATTATTGCCACTTCTCTCGCTTTGCATCGCGATAAAAAGTGGAACGGAATATCAACATTTCGAGCGATTCGAGCTAAAATAGCGTTTCGCGGCGAGTCTACGATAATCCATCACGCGTGCGTTGTTAATAGAATTACCGCAACGTGAAGAGATAAAAAAGAAAAAAAAAAATGAAGAAGCGAGACGCCCTCGCGCGGATTTTTCGCTTCTTTTTACCTCGACTCATAAATAATTGCCCTTCTTCGGCGATTTATGTCACTCGGCTGTCTCTTCGAAAAAATGGACAAGCGGAAACATCGACGCGTTTACGCAATCCGCGATTATGCGACTATCATTTTCAGCGCTAGTCCGAAAAATGTCACAGCGCGAGGTTACGACGTTTCATTTCTTTCGCTCCTACCGAATACGAAATGAGTCTGGGCTCGAAATCGATAAATCGCATCGATTTTTTCCTCGTTAAACGGCAGAAATCCTGATTAACAGGGGGCAGTGTTTATTTTTCGCGAGGATTCGGAGAATGCGCGATCGACGAATAAATCACGTCCAATGGGGAGAATTTTTCGGAACTGTCCGGACGAGATTTGAATTTCAATTCGATCGGCCTCGATACTCCGCGTACCCGTTGAAATTTTGCTAGGACCGTCCTTGAGGTCTTTCCTTCTACCGGGCAATTAACTCTCCTGGGCCGGACTTTTTTCCTTCAAATGAACTAATGTAAGCCGATACACAAATTGCTCGAACGAAGGACGCGGCTTATAAATCCCAAGGCGACTAGGAATTAATTTATTCCGCGACCTTCGCGTAAGGACATAAATTCGTCGCGATACGAGATTCGATAAGGGACCGAAAATGATCGTTATTGTTCCCGTACGATAAATAAGCTCCGTGAGGTAATCCGGCTTTTCTTAGAGACAAATTGACAATGGAATTCAGCTACTCGATCGAGCAAATCGTGTGGAGAGTGAGCATCTGGGACGGCAAACTGTCACTGTTGACGAGGCAGGTTGCTCAATTTTTGGGGGCAAAAAAATTGAATTTACACATCGAGAGCGCGTCGATTTTCTTCGCCGGTTTATATAACGGTAGCGGGTCAAGATGGGGTCGCGGGGTGAAACCTTTCCGTAAACAGTCCAAGGTGGATGCATCGTGCGTGTTTTACAAACGGAATACGTCAACTTCGCAACGGTGGTAGACTGAAAAAAAAAGGCAAGAAAAGAATTTATCGCGCGACGTTCGATAAATATACCCGCTAGGTGCCGTCCGAGGTTCGCAATTAAAATAAACCGACTTAATTGAAAGGTGAAAAATTGTTACTCTGTCGGCTAGGAGCGTGCCGTAATATGAGACAAAAGTCGGAGAAAAAAAGAAACAAACATAGAGAGTACGACTTTATGCAATTAAACCCGGCATTGCAAAAGTTGGCAGTCTCATGACTACTTTTTCTCCCTCCCTCCGCCCTTACGAAACCTTGTCATTTCGGTGGAAACGTCGATAACCGAAAATTTGCCTCTTCCTCGGAAAACCCCGCCGGGTCAGAGGTCACGACACGGAGTGACTATCCAATAAAAGAGAGAGCGCGAGTTCCATCGATCAAGGAGATATCTCCGCGTGGATTTTTCCATCTTTCATTCAGAATTTCTAAAAAAGATGAGGAAAAAAAAAGGCGAGTTGTTTCCGAACGAACGGTGATGGACAGAATGACGTCCCGTCTAAGGAAGCTCCTCTATTAAGAGGACGACACTCCTGGTGACGGCAGTGGCGCCCGACGAGCTCCTCTTCCTCGAGGATCCACGTGTCGTGCCGGCGAGCGGCGAGGAGGCCGAGCGCGAGGGGTGAGAGCGCGAGCAGGACGGAGAGAGTCGAGTTAAGTGTAGCGTGGAGGTGGTGCCAGGCTCCTCCTTCTAATAAAAGCCGCTCACTAAGCGCGGCTACACAGACAGTCACAGAGAAGCCAACGAGAGTAGGAGCCTACCGGGAGCTCCTTACGAGTTCGAAAATTTTCGTCGTTACATTTTCACTCAACGAGTACGTAGAATCGCGTCGAGTTCTTACACTGATAATCGATAACGTATGTGTGCGTGCGTGTGGGGTGAGTGAGTGGCCGGTGGTCGAGTGATAAGGGCGATAAGAGTGACGAGTGGACAAAACGTGGATAATTTTTTTTACCCTTTTTTTTCTTTTCGATCCGGAGATTCTCGTACGAGCTGGCTACCTCTTTGCCTCAGCCTCTCTCTTTCCATTCGCTCCCGTTTCGCGCGATATCGCGGTGAAAACGCGTGACGTAACAGCCGAATTTTTTCGATAATTACGAAATCGCTGGGATATAACGCCTCGCGAGCGATCGGCTCGATTTCTTCTCGCTCGGTGCGCGATCGCGAGGAGAGAGAATCGTATCGATGAGCCCGAGTGAAAATTCCAGTTGGTTCTGCCAAACCGTACGGACTTTTCTTACCTTAAGCGACGCGAGCGAAGAGAAAACGAAACGAGTGACAGGTTTGCCTGTGGTTGCGCGAGGAAATTGGTGACTCGTTTCGAATAAAATCAGCGAGTTAGTACGATTTTCAATGTTTTTCATTACGCGCAACTGTCGGATTTTCGGCCGGGGGGGCTTTCGAAAGTAATCGAGAATCGCGATGCTTTGTAGTGCACTCAAAAGCGTTATCCCGCCCGCGACGTTGCCAATGGCGCTCTCCGACTTTCATTCGGTCGAAAGTGATAGTCTTCTCGGTCGAGGCAGCGCGCGCGCGCGAGAAAGGGGAGCCCTCGCCTCGCAATTTCTTCGTCCTTGCGGCGCCTTTCAGCGCTCCAAAATTGTCTAATTAATTTTTTCCCTCGAATTTTCTTTTGCAGAGGCACAAAATGAAGTTGACCGTAACGGTGGTAGTGGCCGTGTTCTGCACGGCGCTCGTCAGCTCGCTTCCGCTTCCAGAGGAGGGGCTCCAGTCCGAGGTGAGTATCGACGGCTAGCAGAAAGAAAAAAAAAAAAAAAAAAAACACGAAAAATTTCGAGCTGGTGAACTCATCGGGACGCGTTTCAGTTCTCTCGATTACGCAACGATTACGTCGACTTTCTCTGTGTGTCAGTAGGTCTTCCGTGCGTATTCCGGCAACCGCCACACCGCTCTCTTATCTCCTCGGGTTCTCAAAATGACGACAGTGAAAGTTGTCCGCGTCTCGCTCCTCTTTCACGCCGGCTCGATGAGAAAGAAAGAGAGAAAGAAAAAAAATTCAAAGTATCGACCAACGGCTATACCATTCCTAATTTTCTGCACTCGGCGAAAGTTTCGGTGCTTTTTTTTCGGAGACGCGTAGGCTCCGCTCGACCGTATCGATCTCGTTGCGTTACATTTCGCTTTCGATTGTGTCCCGGTTGGTCCTTTCGCTCGCGAAAGAGAGCCCAATCTCCAAGGTTGCTCCTGGTTTTCCCGTCGCGATCGAGAGAGAGAGAGAGAGAGGGAAAAATCGCAGATCGCGAGATTCCGCACCTCGGTAAAATTATACACGCGCGAGAGGATTATGCGTCTCGGCGAGAAGCGTAATCGCTTTCACCGAGCGCGTAGTCGATTAACGCGCTAAACGTATTCTCTTCTTCCTCCCCTCTCTCTCTATTTTTCTCGTCCGAGAGAGAAAAAAAAAATTAAATAAGCCGCATAGTTCGATTTCCATAAAACGATGAATGTTTCATCGCGATGTATTCTCTTCCTCCTCTCTGTTTTCCTAAGAGAAAAATTAAACAGCCCGTAACCGCGTCGTAATTTCCATAAAGCTGAATACTCCTCGCGATAAGCGCACGGAGAATGAAAATTTGTTCGAGCTACTTAATTCAATCTAAAAATACAGAAATAAATATATCGTTTGATAAAATTAATTATCCAACTTTATCTTTAACTTGGATTTGTTCGAGCTGCTTGATATTAAATCTGAAAATACAGAAATAAATATGAATTTGATGAATCATTCAACTTCAACTTGTACTTGATATTTGTTTGACGAATTTTCATTCTCAGCGTTAGAATTGTGTTTTTATAAATTTTTCATCGGATCGGGATTGCGCAATGCCGGGAGGGGAGGCGATCGTTGCGGTCGAGGTTAACGGTGAAACCACGTAGAGGTATGCACGGTTCGCGCTCACATCCGACGAATCGACCGTCGGACGCTCCGCGACGCGGTCTCTCGTCGTTCCATCCGATACTTTCACTGCCGCTATAGGCGAGCGGCTGCCAAGTCATCGGACACTTTCTTCGCTCGATCGATGCCCAATGGGAAAGTGAGGCGAGTTGGAGCGCGCTTATACAGCCGCGACCTCGAATACTTCCGAAAAATTCATCGGGGGAATCCCCGGCGTCCGCGCTCGTCCGGAAAAGCCGGCGAGTTTTCCGGAAAATGCCGAAAATGCGTTCTCGGCTCGATCGAGTCGAAACGAGCGCGGCCAGCTGGGCGAGCAGCGAACGTAGTTTGAGGGAAAGTGAACCTCGTCGGAGTTGGGTAACGGCGACTCGCTCGAGTTCGGGAGCACGTTGCACACGCGTTTATCTCGGACTTTACGCGCGCGATCGCGCCTTCTCTTGTGTCTTTCGGATCCACCATTCGACTCTGCACCGAACTGTCTCTACGTTTTTTCACGTCTCGAGGCTGCCCCGAAAAATTTTTACGAGAATCCTTCTCCACTCGTATTTTTCAAAAGGCGAAACGCAGTTTTTTTTTTCTGTAAATAAAAATTAGAATATTTAGAAGCACCTTACACGTAAAGAAAATCGTAGTCAAAATTAATGCAGGACAACATTCATTTTCGTCAATGTAATATTTCATTTCGAAATTTACTATGTTTATTATCATTATTAAAATGTAATACACATAACATGGTGAATTTTTAAATGAAATATTACAATATCGACGAAAATTTTGCTCATGCATAATAATTTTGACTAATATTTTCATTCCACTTGTCCTTTACCATTCATCCACTGGAGACAAAAACGATTTTTTTCAGACTCTCGACCGGATGATCATGGTCGAATCGGATAACGAGGCTGCACTGAGGAGCAAAAGGACGATCGGTATTCTCCGCGCGCTATTCCCCGATATATCCAAGGTGAGACGGTAACGAAACGCGTTTCTCGATCGGCGAGATAGCTCGTAGCCAAATAGTGTCAAGGAGCTCGGATCTTGCGTTTATCGGGATCGGTATAGCCGAGTAATCGGTGATTCCGTTTCCTAGTCGAATCGACATTCCGATCGTGAAAGTCACACTCGCGTACGAATCGCGTTTGTATCTAGCTGCGTGCCTGTGTGTATTTTTATTCAAGAGGCCTCGACGGCCACGCGATCTCGTTACGCCTCCGCCGTCTACGCTACCGAGAGTTACTTGAACTCTCCCCGAGAGTTGCGAAAGCGGAAGACTGGAAAAGTCACTTTTAGCGCGAAAAAACTCCCTCCCCCGATTTTCCCTGAAAAACTAAGGAAAATTTCCTCAGAAGATCGTAGAGGGACGACGACCCACAGCTGGCTAGCTGTCCTCATAAGACCTGCTGTTGATATTCTAGATGATCGAAAACAAGGTGAACATGATAGTCTCGGAGGTGATTCGCATCTTCGGTCCAGTCGTCCTGCGCGGTGTTCTCGGCAACGGTGGCCTCGGTGGTGGTACCATCACGAGGAACGGAGGAGGTAACGGCGGTAGCGGCACGACGGTGACGGTAGCGTCGCCGTTCGCCGACGAGGACGAGGACGGCGACGATAACGACGGGGACGGTAATTTTAAGTCGATGAGCTCGAACGGCTCGAGGGTCTCGATCTCCCTGCCCACTTACCCGCCGGATGAGGACGAGGACGCGGACTCGGCCGACACGGCGCCGGCCACAAGCGCCACGGTGCTCGACGATCCCACCACCGAGGCGAGCACCCTCGCCGTCGCCACCACCGAGCCCTCAACAGCCAACAACTCGGTTTACTGATGGCCGACCATCGGTCAACCATCGGAGGTCTATAATTCTATTGAAACCAAAAAACGCTTTTACGCGTCATAAAAACCGCGCAATCAGGACTGCTGCGGAGAAAACGTTCTCTTTACGTCATTCGTCGATTTTTCCATCCGCACTTCGTCATCGACCATTCTCTGGTTCATGCCGCGATTATCAGGTGGTCGTACGTTCGTCTAACATAAGGAGAATAATTCTCTGACATTCATCGTGACTACTCTTTTCAAAGCTTCTTGGGATCGTACGTTCGTCATTCTCTCACACGTCTCTCTATCTTTATCTTTCCTCATCTGTCTATCCGTTTTGCCTCGTTCGAGGCGGACTAACGTTCAACTCGAGATTATTCACGCCCGTGCTCGACGTTGAAAACGAAAGGGGAAAAAATCTGCATTCATCGGTAATACTTTAATATCTCTCCGGTGGCTGTGATGAATGGGAATCGAGACGGATCTGGCGATTCGAGAATTGGGTTCGGTCTCATATGGTTGAGAGTCATTAATGCCGAACAAGGCGATTAAAACCTCTCTGTCGCTCTGCGTTTGTCAATCGCTTCGTGAACGTTGTGTGGTTACAGATGATTAACCAGACACGATCTCTGGACTACGAGACGTCACTAAGAGATCCCGAAAGAGCTTTCGCAATACTAAATACGGAATTCTCTTTTAAAATTTTACTCTACACTTCCTCTGTATTAAAATAATGAGATATCTTCCGAGTATTATTTCGAACCAAGACCGCGCCAGTTTGACGATTTCGAGGTTGCTCTTGTTCGCAGGACGTGAACCAGGAGGCGGAGAACCAGGCGAACGAGGTGGGTGCCGAATCTCAGAACAACGAGGTTAGAGTTCAATTCGCGGACGAGGCGAACGAAGCTGAACCGGCCGAGTTGGCCCCGCTCGAGGACATCGACACCGGCGACGACGAGAACAGAAATAAAAGGTTTCTCAACTTTGGATTCGGCGGCTCGGGCGGAGCTGGCGGCGGCTCCGGAGCCGGCTCGGGCAATTTCCTCTTTGACATAATCAGGGTGAGTGGCATACCAAAAAAATATCCATTCCCCGTCGATCCCCC
>NCVS01000583.1:252913-269333 GCA_003055095.1 Goniozus legneri
CCCCCCTCTACTCTCTACTTAGACCTTTTCGAATCTGTAACGTCTTTTATTTCCCTCGTACGACTAACTAGACTCGATTTTATTGTCGATTTATCCGCGCATCGACCGAGTATATTATTGTGTAATTTTTAAAACGAGACGGTTTTTAATATGTACGGTGAGAGATTATTATACGAGATCGTATTGTTCGCGCGGCTTGTATAAAAAAACAAAATTTATCGCGATCGCTAAAAGATAGCTCAATTATTTACGCGACTGACGGTTGTCTGTATTTCTATTGTATATTGTGAGAAATTTTTCTTGAAGACGTCAATTCAGTTAATTGTTACACGAAAAAGAAAATGAGAAAAAAAAATGGATTATGAAGTGTTTTTGTGTAAAACACGTTTACGCTTATTGATGTGTCGCTAATACTTTTCCCGGGTCGAGTACTTTAATCTTGCTCGACGTCGATGAGAATCTACGATGACTCGTCGTTCTATCAAACGATATCGATCGATTGAAAAATGTCCAACTTGTAAATAGCCCTTTCAGGAACATAACAGTGCCACGCATTGACTTCCTCATATTTTTGTACTATTTTTTCTTCCCGAGACAACGTCCATATTAATCATTAAAAAAAATTTGTTCCTTAATCGAATCGTAGAAGGGCTGACCAGAGCGTCGAATTTCACGTTGAATTATTCATTCTACAGAGCGATAGATTTAAGAATTAGTTGAGTAAAAAAAGATATACTTTTTATACAAGAGGCAAAATCGTTAATTTTATCGTTCGGTAAAATAAAAAAGAGGACACGAGTGACAAAAAAGATCGTTTCAAGATTAAATCGACAACTCCAGTTGTCTCGAAAAAAATTGTATATTTCACTCGATCGTTCGAACTACATTTTTCACTTGTCGGATTTTCTATGAGCAATTTAAAATCCGACAAGTCGAAAAAACTCCGTTCGTACTTATATTTTGTACGGGAGCATCGTTGAACGGTGTCTCTCACTTTAGATCTAGTGCACTATTACTGTAAGTAAATTTTCTCTGTTATTTTATAGTGTAAATAAATATTGTCGATTTTCCGGTAAAAATTTATTCGTTTTCGTAATTCACCATTATCCATTATTTTCCCTTTGATTCTTAATGTACAATATACTTAACGTTATATTTCAATGCAAAATACACAACAATCTTATCGTATATTTTGGTACGTCGTTCAGTATTGTTCAATAGTTGTACTATACGTACATCGAATGTTACGATTATTATTATTTCTGATGATCGTAAACATTTGATGCGATTTGATATATTTGTAGAAAAATAATATCGAATTATTGTACAATTATTTATAATTAAAAAGTAGGCTACTTTCGTTTCAATATGCCATAATACAGTGGTGAACATTGTTCAAAACTGTGAAAACCGAAGAACAATACCACATAAAATATATAACTATATCAAAATTTCACCACGTAACGAAGAATCAGTGAGAAATCGTATATATGACATATTATTCAATCTCTCAATTTTATAGCCTTTATTAGGCTATTATAAATAATTCCAAACGATCTTACTTATTTTAAAAGCGTTCGATACTCTCTCGACATTTTTTAAAAGAATCACTGATTCGTGTAAAATTAAAAATTGTTATTCTTGAGAATCGGGGCCAATGAATGTAAACTCGTGCTCGCATGACCCCCAACGCAACAGCTATGACGGTGATCTCAAATTCGGTCTCTTCTCGGTTGTGCCAATATAAACTGTGTCCCCCAAACGTACTCTTCCATTTGGTCCACGAATAGCTAAATGAATGCCCATCATTGGGCTATCACCGGTGAAGGGGCGATAGTCGGGGTGCCTGATTTGTCGATACCTAATAAAAAAAATGTTAATACCGCATAATCCTTAAAAGGAAAATATAAAAAATCATCTTACGTCTTCAGAGTTCTGAGCGGTTCAACTTCAGGATGTTTTTTGGCCGTATCGGGATTGATAGTAGTGAACACACATCTTGTGCATGGCCTAACATTTCTGAAAACGACGTCCCCGATTCTGACCCAGTCCCATTCGTCTTCGGCGTAGGGAGCGGGACCTTTGACGATAAAGTTCATCCGGAATTGAGCAATAGAAATTTCGTCTTCTATGCGAGTGTTCAATTCAGCAACCGAGGCTTCGTTTATCAAAGTGTAACTCGTCTCGTCCGGATAAGCGCCCTACAATTGATACGATTAGAAAAAAATTATGATAAGAAAATTGGAGAAGCTTACCGAGTCCTCGGGCTCCAAGAGAGGAAACACTTTGTTCCTACCCCTGACTTGCCTGGATGAATAATCTAGGGGGTAATAAACTAGCCGGAGTCCGGTGTCTTCCTGCTTGAGGAAGCGAGAGAGCCATCTGGCCACTTCCTCGCCGCAATCGCGGGACATCACCGCGACACCCCAAACTGCAGTTGGGAAGCTCTTTCCGCGTAGGCCAGCTAGATCGACCGATACATCCATCATTCCTGGGGCGCGCAGTGTTAGTACCGAACCAGAGATACTCGGTGAGACCTTAAATAGAAAATATTAATTTTCTGAATATTTTTCAACTGAGCCAATTTGACTCATTTTTATTAACAAATTTCATACAAATACTATACTACTCGAAACAATTAAGAGGACAATTGGTATATTCATACAGTTATAATTCAACTAAAAATGATCGAATAGAACGGAGCAGATTATGGATAAGAGAAAGATTCAAATTTCTAAATAACCACTTCGTCGATTAAATTTGATCATTTTTAGCAGAGATATATGTATCTGAAGTTTGCATCGTTGGAGCCCAACGAAAATTCGACAAAATTTTTTTTTGGTCATTTTTGACCAACTTTTTTGAATTTTCGTTGGACTCCAACGATGCAAACTTCAGATACATAGAGATATAGTAATTTGAAGGTGATAACTGTCCCCTTAATTTTTTTTTAGTAGTGTATGTATCTTTTCTTTCCATTTAATGTTAATAATTTATAATTAATTTTTTCAAAACAATTCATGATTTCCTTGTTTCCAATTGAAACATTCTTGTGAAAAATGTATGTATGTTCTTCGTTAATTTTTTCACCTGGATCATTTTTGGTATCTGCCTAGCTGTAAGGAACCGACCGTCAAGGTCAATGACCATGAGCACTCGATCGCGCAGCCAGCCAGACCTGAGACCCAGAGGTGTGCAGTCCATTTCGGTTACCCGAACCGGACCCAGAGATTTTACTGGGTAGACCACCATGTCGCTCAGTTCGCCAACCCTTCTCCAGACTTTTGGTGGCTGGTGTCTGGCTCTTCTAGCCCACCATTTCCACAGGAGGTAGACGGCTGTACCGGCACCAACGGCGAACGCAGTTACATAAGCCAATCGAGCTCTGTCCGCTAAATAAATTCCATAACAAGTAGTTAGACGCGGTATTAGTCGGTGTTCAAAATATTACTGCGCAGAGTTTTACTACAATTTTTACAATTTGTTAATGAACGTTATATTTTTATACAAATCAGTCTGAGAATCGAAGAAATATGTGTCAAGAATTTATTTATGTTTTTACAACTCTCAGAGCCGGCGTGTTTACAAATATATAAGGATCAGACAGATTTATTTAAAATTTCATATCATTATTTAAACGAAGATATTCCTGCTAGCGAGATACTGTTTTTCAATGTTTTCTTTTCAGATTCATTATCATGAATATAATTCATAAAGAGGCGCCGAGTTTTTACAATCAGATATGGCCTTGATGAAAATAAAATAGTTACAAGTTTTTCTACATTTTCCGATCATTTACAGAGCATTAATCCCAGACAACTCGAGGATAACTTTCAACTAAAAAATTCAATTTTACAAAAAGTGGTACTGTCAATATTCCTTATCGCTTTATCAATGGAGTGGAAACTCAAGTGGAATAAACCAGAAGATCGTTGCAAAAAAAAAAGACAATTACAGTGCGTTCAATCCGTAAATTACGAATGAACTCGAAGAGCCTCTCGCTCGGCGCGATAATATTATGATTATGCAAATACTGAAAACGTAAATAGATCGATCGGCCGCAAACTCACCCATCGCCATAACGAAGGTCGCAGCTATCGGCGTGCCGTACTCAGCGAGGGAAGAATATCAACTGCGAGATGCGAATAAACCGGTGATCGGGCACGAACGACGAAAATCGTCGGCTCGAGCCGCGACTGGGAGAAACGCGGCGTCCGTGGAGTCCGAAGGTATTATGCACCGATGCACGCCGATTAAATTCACGGCGGTGTGCGTCCGCGGCGTGCGAGGCACCGTTACTCGTCCGTGTGATACGAATTTCACTCAATTTTCTTTCATTTTATTGCTGCACGTATGTCTGTAGCCAGCGCGAGATTCCGCGGTTTCGACTGTACCTCGCCTTCGCGGAATGTACGCGAAACTGGAGCGAGAGTTTCTCGGGTAGACCGCGCATGCGCGAGTCGATCGTTCTTATCTCGCTGCAGTTTATCTCAATTTGTGTAAATATTAAAGATCTGTTGACTTTAATTTTTGTTTTTGGGACTAAAATATTTTTTTTGTTAAACGATCATTTTCGTAAACAAAAAAAGATTTATGGTGTATTGTATGAAAATATTATTGAGAAAAGTTTAATCGATTGTATTACAGGTTCGATGAACTCTGTTTGTAGTATGTATTGAGTTTTGAGAGTAAATAACTTGATTTTTTAAATCTCTTGTTCAAATTCAGCGCCGCGGATATTGCGCATGCGCGCACTGTCGGCCATTTTGTACTCCCACCATTGATAAGTTTCTTTCATTGGCAGCAAGCTGTCATGCCTTTGTGAATTGGTAGTAGTACCAGGTTTAACATAATTGTCAGATGTCAAATGTGTTCGGTATTATTAAGCACTGTTTTTTCTATATTTGTTGGATTATGATCAAGGAATTTATAAATTTTGTATATTTCAGGCAGAAAAAAAAAACAAGTGGATATAACAAAATAACACTTTAATGAATCATTGTGTGTGTATGTGTGTGTGCAACAGGAAGAAATTAGTTTGACTAAACAATCGTTGCAACGAACTACCAATTTAAAGTCATGTGAGTCATATGCGTATTGTCATTTAATACTTCTCGATTAATCCGTTACAGTTGCGAATATATCAAAGATATTCATTATAGACACGTTAAATTTGAAATAATTTGCTTACAGTTTGCTTTTTTGTTCCCTTTGTTTTTTTGCGAAGGTTAGAATTTGTAACGCAAAAAATTATTACGCATCATTTCTCGTTACTCGTACAAAGGTTTAACTCTGAATAAAGAAAAAACAACAAGTCACATTTGAATGAGGTTTTCTTGAGAGTCAAAAACTGTTTTTCTCTTTGAGTATTTTTATAATTTCATATCTCAACTGTGATTGGATAAATTGTACCTTGCTCAATCATTGACATATTAATTACGTTTTTGTTATTCATTGTAGAAATCATGCCGATCCTGTATAGTGTGGTATCACGTGGTATAACCATATTGGCAAAACATGCCGCCTGTGCTGGAAACTTTGACGAAGTAACGGAGCGAATACTCGCAAAAATTCCTCCACAAGATGAAAAATTAACATACTCCCAGGGTCCATACCTTTTTCATTACATATGCGAGAATAACATAATTTACATGTGTATAACCGATGATGTGAGTATAATTATCTAATTATGCAAACTAGATTAACTTAATTTTCATACTCTTCTGTTTTAGGATTTTCAAAGATCTAGAGCGTTCTTATACTTGAATGAAATAAAGAGAAGGTTCCTCACAACCTATGAAAATGGTGCACAAACTGCAGTTGCATACGCAATGAATACAGATTTTGGCAGAGTTTTAGCTAATGAAATGGTGAGAGCGATATATTTGATCACGAATGAAATTATTCATTGTTTATTCTATTTATAGAAACACTACAGTGAATCTAGAGATTTGGACAGACTGTCTAGAGTACACGGAGAATTAGATGAATTGAAAGACATTATGGTGAAAAATATAGATAACATTGCAATGCGTGGCGAGAGGTTGGAGCTTCTTGTAAATAAAACTGAAAACCTCACTGCCAGTGTAAGTACATTATTTTAAGCAAAAATTGCAATTAATTAATATATTAATTTTTATTTATAGTCTGTCACATTCAGAAAATCAAGCAGAAATTTAGCCAGATCTCTGTTTTGGAAGAATATTAAAATTTATGTGATTATTGGAGTAATTACAGTGGTGAGTTATCTTTGCATTAATGCAATTTTATAAAAATATATATCATGATTAATTGTAAAATTATATTTTCATATTTTAGGTTGTTTTATACGCCATTGTATCAATATCCTGTGGAGGATTAGCATGGCAGAATTGCGTTGGTCATTGAGTAACGTTGAAGCTGAAATTTGATCGAGAAATCTTCTTGAATTTGAAAACTCAATAAATACCTAATTTTTGTGCGAGTATAAATATTTATTATTGTACATTTAAAATTCTCATCTGAGCTCTAAATGAGAATTTAAATATTTATACTGTAACAAATCAATTTGGAATTGATTTTCAACAGAATACTTGAAGATTTTGATCTTGCTTTTACAAATATATATATATATATATATATATATATATATATGTATATTATTTTTAACGATAAGTTCATAGGAAGGATTAAGAAGCGAATATAAAATTGTTACTGAGAGTCGAAATCCAACAATTGTCATATTTATTTTACTAATTTTTCACTGGTTAACGTACTCGCAGAAATAGAATTTATAGACTGTATGTTATTTTTATGAATCCTATGATACTTTTTATTGTTAACGGAGTTAGATATAATTGCAGCGTATAGAGCAAATAATAATAACAATATCCTGTCATATAGTATACTAACTAAAAATTTAAATAAAGCGTCATTTTTTACAACGACTGTTTTATCGCCAACTGATTTTCATCTCGAGAAACTTTATCTTCATTCTTACATTACTGTGTTGTAAAGTTCTTTATAGCGAAACACAATGCACGACTACAATGATTAATAGGGCGGCGAGTACTTAAATTTTTCCGCGTCGTTACCCAAACTTTTTGTACTTAAATCCCAAGCGTCTCAACACAGTTAATGTGCATCCTTTTTATTAACTGAATTCTATCGCGCACGCGTCGTGTATCTTTTCAGCGAAGGGTTGTTAGTAGAATTTTACATTCTTAACGAGAAATGATGGAACTTAAAATTTTTAGTAAATTGAGATTGTAGAAATCCGTTTAGCTAAAAATTGTGATAATTGTAAAAATTGCAACAGCGATGAAAGTAATGGAGGAGATGAATTTAGGTACGTCCCTGGTGAATAGGCAGCTGCGACGACGCGTGGCGACGTCATAAGCGCTGGCATCGCGACGCCCGGGCCATTGCAGCAGCCCGGCTGCCGGGGGCATGTCGATGGCACGTCGCGCGGCGCGCCCCTCGGGCTTGTCAAAGTCTTTTCGCGCCACGATTGATCTTCCTTAAAATCCGCGACCGTCGTTAGCCGCGCGAAACAAATTCAACGTTAATCGATCAAATCAAGCCTCCGACAATTTTCTATCGACAGTAAACAAAACCGGCGTCCAAGTGCGAAAAATTCACGTGTCAATTTTAATGGACGAATTGAATATCACCGACGTCGATTTGGCGTTATCGGTCCTCGTGGTCGAGTGACATCGGGGGATGGCCTCGAGGAGGATTCGAGAGGGTTGCTGATGGATCTTGGATTCTCTCGCCTTCGCCGGACTGATAACGGTTATCAACGCGACTAGTCACCGTCAAAATGCGGGACACCCATTTTTCGATAAACATTCCAAGGAGGCTGGGGATGAAATTGAAGATTTGTACGAATAGGTGAGGCGAAATTTTATTTTGGATATCTTACCGGAGAGTTTTATTCGAAAACTTTATGCGAATTATATGCGCTCTCTCGTGGATCGAAATTTGTGCGCGAGAGCGGGTGAAACGTAAAACATCCAAAAGGCAATGAACCGTTTCGCATGTATATAAATATATATATATCGAGCGCTCGCACGCGCTGCACGCAATCCGATTATCGGAAAATCGTTGTGTTACGCATTAACAGGAAAAACTCCGCTATGAAACCGCTAAACCGCGAATGACGTATAGCAATTCTCATCGATACAGTAATATAATAAAATGACCACCCGCCAGTTCGATAGTCTGGCTTGTAATATTAAATATTTTCGAATAAATTATACTTTTTTATACTAAATTTCTAATAATAATCTGTTGCTTTCCTACTTTATATCTCGTTTTTATTTTCAAAATCCCGGTAAAATAACAAAAATTTGAATTCCTCTTCGAGCTATTCACGGGACTTTTCCAAAAGACTAGACAAAAACTAGGCAATTCAGAGAATATCAATTTTCCATGCACCCTACGTAATTACGAGGGAGTGGATCTATTCAGTAGCTCACGTACGCGTACTTCCTGACTCCCCAAACACGCAGCATTTAGTTTCGCGAGAGTTAGATGAGTCGGGTTTTTTTTTTCGCGCATAGAAGTAAAGAGAGAGAGAGAGAGAGAGAGAGAGATGCGATCTGTCGTTGAAGGGCGATATTCTTCCACGGCCGGTTGTGTGTAGGGTCTCTCTTTTCAGAATTCTTGGTGAAGCGCGTGGAGCGCTAGGCTGCTCGTGAAAGACAAAAGAAACGGGAGAGGTGAGGTCGCGCGCGCCATTGGCCGCGCCAAGAGTGCAAGAAAACGAGGGTGGAAACGCGAGTGCCGAAGGAAGGCAACAAGGGGGTGCTACGTAGGGGAATAGGAGAGAAAAAATAAGGCGGGAAAGATGGGCGAGAGCTCGCCGGATCTGAGCCTGCGGCTCCGCCGCGGCAGCTCGGACTCCAGGGACTCCTTCTACATGGACTTCGCCCAGGTACGCGATTATTCTTAAAAAAAAAAAAAAAAAAAAAGAGGAAAATCGACAGGAACGGTGAAAAATTTTCACAGGGCATCGACTCCGATATCGAGGAGGTGACCCGTCCGGGGGACAACAACTCGGACCCGATGCTCGATAATCTCCTCGAGGAAAATGGCAACGATCTGCCGATGCTCGAGGACATAACGACGATACCGGAGGAGGCGTCCGAGGAATTGAGGGAGGAGGAGGAGGCAGCCGCGGCGTTCGAGGCGGCCCAGCGTATGCCGAACGGTCCAATTATCACGACGGAAATGGAAAAATCGCGCGAGCCGGTTATAACCCGAGAGTGAGTATTGCCTGCTTTCTACCGGAATCGAGCTGTCATTCAATTTTCCTCACATACGATTTCGAAAATGTTCCATACGATTTTAATTCTCGCTCGAGCGAAAAATCGAAGTCTGAAAATTGACTAAAAAATTCTCGAGATCGATCAAATTTTTGCTCGGTACGATCTCTGGAATTAAATTTCAAAAAGTGAGTAAGACAATTTTAATTTTCGCTCGAGTGAAAAATAGAAGCCCAGCGATTTACTGAAAGATTCTCGAGATCGATCAAATTTTTCTTGGTACGATCTCTGGAATTGAATTTTTTAGCGATGAAAAAATTCGCAAAGAACAGCGATCTCTACGTATTCGTTGAGGTACGTCGTGGTTGAAATTCAGAGAGTGGAGGGGCAAGACGCGCGTACGTGCATTAATTTGACACGACGAGCTTACAGGGCCTCAGTGCGCGACGTAGGGCAGTGCGTAATAGTGCCATGAGTACAACAGGTCGTGATTGTGCCATCCGCAGCTGTGCGGCGATACCACCGTGAAAAGAAACGCGCGATAGTTTCGATCGAGCACCCGAAAATGTTGATCAAAGAGACCTCGCTCAGGTAGTTGCGTTGTTGAATTAAAAAAAAAAACCAACTAATTTTTTCATTCGGCCTTATTAAATTTCCATTATTCTTAAATCAGAGTTTTCATTGATACACTGAGAGAAATTTTATTGGACCAATTAAATACTGAATTCCATTCTGTCAAAAGAATATTTTGTTAGATCGAAAAGAAAATTTTTTAAATGAAAAACTCATTGGTTAGACTGAACGATTATTTTATCGTCTTTGTTGTATAGAGCTTTTCGATTGGTTCAAAAATAATTTTCTCATATCGATTATCATTCGAAAAATCACTGCTGCCCGATGAGGAGAAATCGGGCGAGGAGAACCCGGTACGTCCAGATCACGCGAGTTATTCTCCCCTTTAGATGTAGAGCTGAAAAGGATAGGCTACGTCGCGTTATTAGATAAACGGAGGTGTTAGAAAATGAACGCTACATCATCTGACGGTGCTCACAAAGCCATCAACGTAGCGAACTTCAGACTCATAAATACATTGACCATGAAGTCCCGTCGATCTTCGAGATGAAATGATGAAAGAAATGAATTGTTTATCTCCTCGCAGTTGGCCCGGATTGCCGGCCGCCCTGCCGTCACCGGCGTCACCGTCGGCGGTGATAGTCTCACCGGAAACGCTATCGCGACACAGCAGCAGCTCGCCACCGTCTCGCGCGAATCGATCGCCTCAGTTCGCGCTGGCCCTGCCGTGCTCGTCCCAGCCGATACAGACGGTCTGCTATCCGCCTCCGACTTTTCTCGAGGTCAGCGACGACCGGAACTGCAATAACGTGGGATGGTGAGTAGCGATCCTATAGATCGGCAAGGGTATCACGTGAGATCGGCGTGATCCTACGGGTTGTCCTGCCTGTTGTCTGCGCACCAATTACCGCCACTTTACGGATCAAAAGTGGCCGTGCGTTATCGCGCCCGGTCACGATTGCGCGTAATTGGAATCAATTCTTACGGGGGTGCGGAGATTTATTATATTCGTGACGGTGCGTGCCCGTCCGCGGGTGCCTATAGCTGCAATTTCCGAATTGCGGATGAAAAATTTTCGGTGGGATCGATCGAATCGGGAATCGACGGAGGGAGAACGAGGCGGCTCGCTTTAATTTCCGTTTTATTTCCGCAGCGACGCGCTGGCGACCACGCTGAGCGCGCTCTACGGAAAGCTACTCGTCGTGATGGGTATCGCTTTCCCGATGGCTGAGGTTATCTCGACGTACATACCGCCGTCTTTTTACGAAGGATTCTATCTTTATTTGTATTTCGGCAGCATGACGTTTCTCATGTACATGTACTTGATGTTGCTCAGGGATGACAAGCCCAAGAAGAGTACGTATATTTTTGGTAACATTGAAAATAAAAATTTGTCGAAACTGTTTGTTTATTTGAAAATAAACATTTGTTCAATATTTAGAATAAAGAAAATTCGACAGATTTTTACCTTCAGTGAATAAAAATCGAAAAAACTCGTTCGAGTTCACGTCGAGTGCAAATCTAGCGCACTCGAACTCACGAGTGCACTCGTACCCGCGAGGTACGCGTGTACCCGAATTCGCGAGTGCGCATGCCCCTCGCGCATGGACGAACGAGAAAAGGACCGAGATATTAAATTTTTCATTCTCCGTTCCATTTCAGAGAAACAGAAGGACGTTTGCGATTTAGACTCGTCGCACTCGTCGAGCGGAGCTGGGAACGATAGCGACGTACCGGAATCGGGATGCACTCACATGGGCTCTCTACGCCCGTCTCAACATTACGGAAGTTTTTATCTACGCATGGGCGCCGTGGCGTTCGGTATTGGCTCGATGATCTACTCCGGCTTAGAGCTCGGCCAATATTTCGAGCTGGAGCAGAACACCAAGTGCCACAATATCATGCTGGCCCTCACACCGGCCACGAGAATGGCGTTCATATTCATTCAGATGTATTTTATATTTTTGAACAACGAGGTATAATAATACGTTGAAAAATAGTTCCTCCGCTCTCGTTTTTTTTTTTTTATTTCGGGTCGCTGAATGGGATGAAAAAAAAATGCTCGATGACTCAACAGCCTTACCGCGTTAACCCGTTGCTGTGAGCATCGGACCGAGTCTCCTGAGGAGTTAATGGAATAGAAGGGTTGAAAAACTCTGATCGTTATATATGCCAGGGAGAATAGCCGAACGGTCTCTCCCCTTGTCGAGGGTCCTCTTCTAAGCTCACTGAAGGGATGTTTAGATACAAATTGATAGCCCAAACTCGAGATTGTTTATTTTTCATCCCATGGCTGCACTCTATCGAGCGATTATAACGTGTAAAAAATATTTTAAAGAGCAATTTTTGCGTTTCAGCAAATGAAAGTCCATCGGCATCGAGTGCTCGCGCGATTCGGATTGATGCACATGATCGGCACGAATTTATCAGTTTGGCTGAATGTGTTGATTCAAGAAACGAAACACGAGATCCTGACGTTTTACGATCCTGAGAATAATTCTCTTAGAATTTCGCACCGAATGGGTGAGTTTCTCTTTCTACCTATTTGGAGACTAAACTAAACTTTTCAACGAAATTTAATTTTCAGGGATGAAAGGAGGTTTCCACTTCTCCAGCCACGCACACGGAAACCATAACGAACACCCGAGACTTCCACGCGGCTTGAAAGGACCTCATCACATGTTCGAATGCAGAAGAACTAATATTATGGGCTCGCTGGTACAGGACGCCAGTCCTTTCCTCTTTCCCTGTACGATCGAGTACAGTCTCATTTGCGCTGCTATACTTTACGTTATGTGGAAAAACATATCAAAAGCACCATTCAGCAAACACTCGACCCTCCAGAGATCGCGTCATCACGCTCACACTTATAGGTAAAATTCTTCTATTGAAAGATTATCACAATGCTCCAAAATGAAATTACTACAGTTCTAAATCACAGTTCTACAGTTTAGCGATTGAAATTTTTCTAAAATAATACAAGTTTTCTATTGAAAGTTTTTGCAGTGCTCCAAAATTAAATCTCTAATTTTTTTCTAAATAATTTAAATTATATTAGCAATCCCTCTCTAAAATAACTCAAATTTTGCAGGCGGTCCCCTCATCATTATAGCGTCGACTGCGCCCAAGCCCACAAAGGACTGTTCGTCGGAATCCTGATCCTGGTCCTGACGATCATATCGCTGATCCTCTTCTTCGTGTTAATCTCCCGACCGGAGCTCGTCTCGCTGGCTGTGATGGAAGTCAACGTGTGCGAATTGACGCTCTACGGAATGTCAACGTTGGCTACGCTAATCGGCATGCTGCAGATGAGAAAGCTGAGGTACGACGGAGGCAGGAACCTCGAGCTGGACAACATTTTGCTGGTGGCGGCCCAGACCGGCATGTTCATCTACTCGACTTTCACGATAATCGGTGGACACTTCACACTGGAGAAACACACCGTGTTGGTCCTGGTGACGGCACTGGCGAGTGTTGTCCAGACGACTTGTCAAACAATTTTCATACTGGACGCCTCGAGGAGGTCGGTGTTCACCGCCCAGCAGATCCGAAGAAAACCCGGCCGGGAAATCGTGACTTTCCTGCTGGTCACGAATTTAGCGATGTGGGCTATCAACACGCTGGAAAAGTCCCGGGCCGAGTCGCACCCAGTGCAGCTGCATTTTTACGGTTTATGGGCTTGGACCATCATAACTCACGTTTCGATGCCCCTGGCTATATTTTACAGGTTTCACAGCACCGTGTGTCTCTGTGAGATATGGAAGAGAGCTTACAAGGTGAAGCCTACATACATGTGACGTAAGATGTCGCATAAGATTGTTCTGAGAAACAATGTCCCTCCGCCACGACCGAAAACCTTCCCAGCCCGGCTCGACGCGATCGTCGAGAACGACTCCACATACTTCATTTGAATTCGTTATTGTTCAGCCAGTCGTGGTTAGTGAAATATTTGGGCCGTATTATTGTACACGCTCAGGTCATCGTGCACGATAATATTGTCGAAATATAAACTACTTGGACTGCAGCCTACACATTGATACGTTCTTTTTCGCTAACGAGGTTCGACGATTCCTCCAAGTTCTTTACAACTAAAGTCCAAGAATAGGCTAAAAGTTACAAAGCAAAACGTACAATATTTTTGACAAATTTTTTCCTTTTGATAACAAGTTTAACGAAAGAACCACGAAATTAGTGCAATCATTTATCTGTAGAATGTTGAAGAATCTTGAGACATACGTAATAATCATGGAAGGTCATATATCTATATGTACTATTGTACATTCCGTTCGTTTTATCGATAAATTTTTTGGAGAGGTAATACGCCACTTTGAGAAAGAATGACTATATTCATGAAAAATTTTTCTCGCTTCGATTGTGAATATTTACAGACGCGAGCGTTCGTTCAGAAGAGAAGAGCTTGAGAATACGACTCGTAATAAGTGTGTAACATTCGACGCAATTCTCATTAGTCGACTATAGCAAATAATACATATATCAATCGATTTTTTCGATGTACGGGAACAAATTTTTAATACGATTTACAGTGCATTTTGGACAACTTTACTGTATTTTGAGAGAAGCTGAAATCGAATAACGCTTTCGTCGGTAACCCTTCAAGACTGAACCAAAGCCTATTTACAAGAACCATTTAGGCGGTTAGTGAAAAATTCGTAATTAGAGTACTACGACTATGTGAAATTCGGTCGGTAAGAAAACGCTTTTTTGAAAATTTATTCGTTCGGTCGATATTACTCGAGCACTCTTACGGACATCCGTCTTCCATGTAGTACAAACTCGACTTATGAATACTTTTCTTGTCCAATAGATTACTTGAGAACGGTAGTTTCGAGATAAATAGATCGTGAGAGATTGAAAATATCGTCGATCCGATGAACCTGTATTTTTCACCTATTTGATTAGTCGAATAAATTTACTACTTTTATACATGATACACATAACGATTGTCCAATTGATAATAGCAGGTTAATCAAATAAATTTTTGAATCTATTATTATAAAACGTTTCAACAAGATTGCACGTTAATTTATAGTTAGATATTATTGAAATTCACGAGGAGAATATTTTATTCGATCCTGAGCCACTTTGTACAATTCAATCGATTTCCCATTCGAGTAAAGGGATTATCGTGAACTGAAGTAGATAAACGAGATATCGAATATCTCGTGAACGTTCCTTGATCGAACGTAATGCGATGAATCAATTTGAATTAACGAATCGGATTCTTTTCCTTGAAGATAACAAATTTTTTTACAACACGAATACGAAAAAAAATTCGTAGACACAAAATTTATTAATCAATCATATCAATGATTCATAAGATTTTGCGAAATGTTAAAAATTATTCGAACGAAAGAATTAAAAAGAAAATTGCTATCGCTAGCATTCACAAGGCCAAGATGATCTACTAAAATTTTTATGCTCAACAGACATTCGTTAGGGAAAGTGGTGAATGCGTGTTCGTAAGAGTGAGAAAGATGATTTGTAATTGATGAGTTGCATCGATGTGTGTTTGTACATGACTGCAGGCAAGGTCCTGCGTGCACGAGTGAGAAAAAAAAAATAACAAATATAAGAGCCGAAGTTTTATAGAATATGAAACTATTTTATAATTAATACGTGTTTTGTGCTAGGCGCTTCATTAAGGATATAATTATCACGAAGCCATTATTAGAATTATTACGTTTTCTCACTCGATTGTATTATAGTTGACTATATAGATACAAGAGACTGTAAATATCCCAAAGGAAAGGATTCTCTCGATGTTTAGATTAGTCGTATCGATCTGTTTCCTCCTGCATATTAAACGTGATATGTACACTTATATTTATATATATATTTATATACATATTTATTTATTATTGCGTTGTTCTATTATAATATTTATTATAATTACGAGAAGCAATCTCTCGCGCGCAACTCGGCGCTCGTCGAGGTCGAAACTCGCGTGACGATTAGACTCGATTTCTCAGTTTTCGCTACTGTCGACGTTTTTCCGATCCAACGCGAGCGGAAAAAGTTTTTAATTCCAGCGAGTGGCGTCTAATCATCTCGCACGAGTTTAAGCCCAAGAGAGGATACCGCGAATGGGAAAACAGCGAGAAATGAAAAGAGAGACCGTTCGAAGTCGTATTAATCGAATAAAAAAATATAGAAAACGTGAAAAAAAGTTGTACGTCGAGCCTCTCAACTGTACTTTTTCTATGTCCGCATACTACTAGTTCCTACGCAACATTTGTACTCTTATATCCTTTGTACTATTTGTACCTTAACAAAAATTGCAATACACTCGTCCGCAATAATTAATCAAAGTACTGGATGAAATTATTGAAACCTGGAAAATTTTCGAAGACCGTCCTCGTCCCGAAATTAATCAGAAATATCAACCGCGATCGATACGGGAATACGAAAATAACGACGCGAGGGAAAGCTCGTTATTCATCTTTTTGTTTCACCTCGGCCGGGGCAACGGAACGCGTTGTGTATCGTGTGCAGGGGACTAACCGTTCCGAGCGTAGCCGTAATTACGGACTAAATCGTACCCTCGGTCGTTCTCGCCGAGCGTGGCTTTCGAGAGAGCG
>NCVS01000583.1:269678-334993 GCA_003055095.1 Goniozus legneri
GAGAGTGGACGGAGAAGGCAGACGGAAAAGCGGCTGGGTGTGGAGGATATTGATCGGGTTCACCCTATTGCATGGGGGTGGTGTCGAGAACGGCCTCCCCCCATAGGCACAGCGCCATCGCAGGACGCCATGACCGCGCTCTCTCTCTCCCTCGCTCTCGGCAGACGAGAAGAGGTGGTGTGCGTGGCCGATGAGAACCGAGGGCGCCTCGCGACGCGCCGCGAAACGCAAAAGCTTATCGCGCAAAGCCCGGGGACGCCGCTATAGCGCGCGCACGACTTTTTACGGTGCTAGCAGAGAGCGCAAGCTCCGCCAATTCTTGTTTACATCCGTCCACGAAACGCCGCGTGTGAATTTTTCTTTCGAGTCCGGAAAATTTTACCATTCTCGTCTGTCGACAAACGGTTCTGGGTTCGCCGGCTCGAGTTTTCCGTTCCACCAAGTGGCTGCTCGATGACTGTCACCGGAAGCGGCATTCTCGCTTAATGGACGCGTGAGTATCCTCAGGACGAGATTACAAGCTCGTCGGGAAGGTTAAATAAACGGCGATTCGTTTGTTTGATTGTGAATTCGAGAAGCCGGGGGTGAGTTTTTGGGGGGACTGTCGGTAGAAGTTTGACGGGTTCGTTTGATTTCGATTCTCGGCTTCGGTGCGCACCGCGTGGGTGCACGCACACCGGCATCGGAAGGACGCGCAACACGACGCTAACGAATTAACGTGCTCGTTGTTCGTCGCTCTTAATCAGTTCTCGCTAGTTCAGCTGTCTCGTCCTTGATCTAAAACTTTCCATTTTATTTACAATTAAAAATATTCACCCGACGGCTCGTGCTGATGTTGCGAATGCAGATATTCGAAAGTCAATTAGAGAATTTTTGGTTTGACTTTCGATAGCGACGCTCCAACTCGGCCGAGACTCAACAAAGCGGAAAATTCACGTGCAGATTGGCTATGAGAGTTGTTCAATTAACAATTTAGCAACGAGGTTACTTTCGTCGTGTTACCTTATTAATATCGACTTAGGCTAATGTTTGCCGGTAATGCACGGGATGGTAAACCGATCGCAATCGAGCACAGCCGAACAATTACGAACATGCGATATTTCGACTGTGCGCTCCCACCGCGCACAGAACAACGACATTCTGCTTCGTGTCATTGCGTCTCGCCACTTGCTTGTTTACGCAAGAATATTTGGAACGAAAAAATTGTCGCTATTTTTAGCGCTGATTACGTGCAAACTCGACAAAATTGAAATTAAACTGGACGTTTCTGTGTAAAAAATGTAATATTAAAAAGTAACGAGATACTTTTTTTGCGCATTTTGAATGCGTCTGAAGTGGCGCGATATTGAACTGAGGAAATTTTCGAACCCTCTCTGGCTTCAAAAGACCTCGCAGACACTCACGTGGAGTCGTACCGGGCACATCAAAGCGGCAGGCCGAAATTCGCGATTGAGAGAGCGCGAAGGGTTGTCGCGCGTCCTGCTCGTCTTTGTACTCATCCTGGAATGACGATGCGAAAAAACAATCGACAAACGATGTCCTTCTCGTTTTTGCATTTTCGAAAACGTCCTTCCTCGCTTTGTGATAACCGCGCTTACTTCTCTCGCTTCATCTCGATGCTCTTTCGCCGCTCGCTTCGAAAGGAGGGAATCCGCTGATTGTGAGAGACAATGAAGAGAACGCACTCCGCGTCACTTTCGTATATTGTGTGTTACGCGTAATGCGAGCACGCGAGATTCGAGAAAGCTCACCGGGAGACGGTTGAGAGAGAGAGAGAGAGAGAGAGGATCGCCAAGCGTAACGCATCGAGCACTCCCTGCAAGAGTTAACGAAAGTAAATTATTCGCTCGCTAACTGCATCGCGAAACGCGCACGTGCATTCTCGCTCCGCACGTTTGGTTTTCACATTTTTTTTTTTATTTCGCTCCGAGTAAATTCTTTCGTCAATATTTCTCCTAGAATATGATAGTTCTATAAACGTGTTCGGATCGATAATCGATATTGCAATCAAAGTGGAAGCGTACGCAATTCGAATAAAAATTTATCGTCACTCGTAAACGTCAGGAATTGTGTTGGGACTCTTGGAAAAAAATTTCATTCACAATGGCGGTAAGAAATATCGACAATCACTCTCACAACGCTCCTCGCTAAACAAAGAAAGCAATATGTGCTCTCGCTCTCTTTCGATTCTCAATTCTACGAGTAGCTGGACACCTCCCAATAAACATCTAATTTTAATGATGTGCACTGCAAACGAAAATTTCGTAGAATCTTGTTGAACAAATATGCGATTTGCTAGACAAAATAATTCTTTAAATAGCACATATCAATTTAATTTACTAATATTTAAACATTTCGAACATTATTGAATTAAACATTCGAACGAATGCAAATAAATATTCAGTACATATTTTCCAGTGTAAATAGTTGAACAAATATTTTTCCCTCGGTGTAATTTAATGAATTAAGATTCGTCTGTCCGGTGAATGGCGTCCCTATCGAGTAGCTCGCCCCATAGAAAAGCATGAATTGACGAGGCACGGTCATCGGTTTATCGTTTGGTAACGCGAGCGCGTCGATGTCTATGAACGCGCGCGAGCTCTCCGGGTTTTCCGGCACTGCTCGATGTTCGGTGGACGGGCGTCGCGACGCTGGCGCCGGGGAAGCTCACAGGTGGTCGGCGTACCTACCTTGACGCGAGCGCCCCGAGGTTCCTGACCGTAAGACCGCCCCGGCGAATCGATGCCGGCGTAATTTTCGATTTCTCGTTTGTTGTGACGGGCGCCCGTGTCTCGGTATAATACGCGGTATCTTATTTCACCCCAACTCTTCGAACTCTCGGCTCGGGTGATCGAACAACCCAAATATTTCCCGACAAGTCATGAATGCGAATCGAAGCCTTCGGTTTTCCTTTTGTCACGAGCCGAGGAGAGAACAAAGGAGGAGAGTAGCTCAAACTGGGACAATCCATCGCAATTAGACGCGCGGTTTTCGCGCGCGAAAGAGAGAGAGAGAGAGAGAGAGAGAGAGAGAGAGAGAGAGACGCGTATCCAGCTCGCGATTTACGAGCGGTTATTATCGAACAACATTTTATTCTTACGACAAAAGGAGCCCGGAATTGGGTCAGATAAAAGTATCAGGTGCCGTATTTATTCGGATCGATCGGTCTCCTCTCATTAATATAGACGCCCGAGGTCGATGCTGAGAACGAGCGAGACCGAGTCGATTGTTTCGCGACTAAAAATCGATCTACCGTCCGAAACGAGATCCTCGGTGTCGATTCGCAGTCCAGACTTGGTTCGGGTCCAATAAATTCGCGAGCTCGCGTTCGCCCGTATGAATAGCCAGAAATGTCATAGAGAGTAAAAAGAAAATAATCGAGAATTGTCGTGAGTGAGAAGCTCCGTGTGTGTGTGTGTGTGTGTGTGTGTGTGTGTGTGTGTGTGTGTGTGTGTGTGTGTGTGAAGTAACGGGGTTGTCGCGAATGGTGATTAAAGCCGGTGCAGCCAACGAAGCGTGGATTTCTAAATATACAGGGGAGGTGGTGGGTAGCGAAGGTAGGCTGGTGGGTGGGAGGCAAGTTTCACCGGGAGGCGCCATCGGCGCGTCCTCTCGGTACATCCTCCGCGTGCGAGGCCGAGCTTGCAGTGGCTTCCGCGGCATCGTCGTCACCTGAGCGCGGGTAGCGCGCGCGCGCGCACACACGCCACTCGGGGATAGGTCAGTAATCGCGAATTTCACTCTCTCTCTCTCTCTCTCTCTCTCTCCCTTCTCCTGGAATTAAACGCGTGTGCTGTTTACTTTTTTCCGCCAGAAGTCCCTCCGGTTCGCCAGCCGATACGACGTTTTTCTCCATTTTCTCTCGTACTTTTTTTTCGTTCGCCTCTGGTACTCTTTTCGTTGCCCTCTCCGTCTCTCTTCATCTCTCTCTCTCTCTCTCTTCTCTTTCAAGCGAAGCGTCTTGGGAGCGGGCGGCTAGCGCGAGTTATGACACGCGTCGCGTGTCATCCGGACACGACGTACTATCGCACGTGGGCGGTATCGCCGACGCAGCAACGCAATGCAAACTAACGTTAACAAGTATCGTGTCGTTGTGACGAACATCGGCGAGAAAAAGACCGTCACGCGAATCGTGCGTGGCTATCCTCAAACAGGTATCCTCGTCGCACGATTCTCTTGGGTGTATAAAATTATTTTTTGTCTGTTGTGCTATCTTTGTGGTATACGTAGAAATTCTCTCACTATCGTCCCACTCGTCTCTCACCTCTCTTATCGATTGCTCGGTTGAATTGGTGTTAATCCTGGAATCAATTAGATTACCCGGTAGTTCTTCCACGCAGAAGCCGGACTCTAGTGGAGGGAAAAGAAATTAATTTGTCACCGATTCGCGAGAGTCGTAGTTTCACGCCAGGATCCACCTGTTGTCGATGTGTGCAGTGAAAATAATACAACGTCGGACGCGAAATTAAAATGGAGGAGGAGAATTCCTTCTCTAAAACGTGTTTATTGATCGTCCGACGTAAAAATAGACTGACACTGTAAACACAGGAAACGGTTCTACACTACGACGGCCCAGACTCGGGAGTTCTAGTTTACATTGAACTCACGTACTCGCAACGGCTCGTGAAAAAAAAAACCGAATCTCTTTTAACAGAGCGATTCAACAAGTTCTGGTTTACGAAAATTGCGAGAATTTTAGATCGTCGTTGTGGAAAACTGAGCGAAATAGCAAACGGGCCGGAGCGGTTGGCGGTATTCTACGAAAGCTCTCGCTCGAGGAAATCGAGGACGATGAAGGGAGAGAGCGGAGAGCGCGGAGGAGGAGGAGATACAACATTGACGTAAGCCACGGCACGGCGTGTTGCTTTTTGGGAGGATGGAGGCGCGTGAGGCCGAGCGCACGTGACCGGCGTCAACAGGCAGCGCCGCGTTTGGCGATCGAGCCTCTCGAACGCGCGTCGAAACAACACCCCCGCGAGTCTCGTGCTAATGCGTTCCCTAGTGAAAATCGATTTGTGCTCTAAGATATTGATAAATTAGCGTTTAGCGCGATTCGAGCCCCTCCCCCCCCCCCCCCCNNNNCCCCCCCCCCCCCCCCCAACGGCTGCTCGAATGGTTCTTTTGAGGTTTTTGTGTGCCCTTTTAATTTCTTCAACGCCCACCGTTCGCCACGCTCGCACGCTGCGTTGTCTCATTTGAATGTATTATTCGCAGATCGTCGCAGAAGTGGCAATTCTGAAGAGATGCAACGTTGCCCATACCTGCATGAGATGAAAGAGAGGCTACTCTCGCAACCAACGCCAACTGACAGTTTAGATATGGAACGTCTCGACGGCGGTACTCCCGTGAAGGAGGCGAACCTCCACAGCGATTATCCGGCTCACACGAATCCCGGTGTTATCCCCGACCCACCAGAGATGCCTCCAGACTCGTTAATAGGCACCGTTGTTAAGGTAATTTTAATTAAAAGAAAATATACTGCTAAAAAAATTAAGAGGACGCTCGTCACTCGACTAAAAATGATCGAACCGAGAAGGTGATCATTTTTAGCTGTGTGAAAATGTTCCCTCGAGTTTTTTGAGAAGTGTGATTATTTCTAATTTTAATCAACCGTTGAATTATTCAAGCTCAATTCCGATGGTTACGGATCGCACACGTCGCCCGCTCACGCTAGGCAGCCTTTAGTACCGCAAAATACGAATCCTCCCTTATGTCTCACCCCCACTCATCATGGACCCACTTCGGGCACACTGCCAAAGAATGCGAAGTAAGTACAGTCTTAAAATCCTCAAAATGACGGTCACGAAGTGTTTATTGCACCTTTTGTTTTGCTCTTCTCGCGTCTTGTGTAGTCTGCCAATACTTTTACATTATCAACTTTGTTCCGGAAATTTAGTATTTTCCTCTACGAGAATTTCATTTCACGATAAATTTTATTCTGTGATATCGTCTAGTTTATAGTTCGTATTGTTTATAAAATGAAAGGCAAATGTAGTCGAATCGCACTGCATCGCTGTATCTTTGTCGGTTTTATTTTCGATCGTTGTTAATTTTTTTTACTCGTGGTTCATAGCAAAACACAAACTATAGCTGAAAATAACTCACACGCGCGCTCATTGCCGAATAGTACTTTTAAAATACCTCATGGCTGTATACATGTAACGTGTGTACACTCTATTTTCGGCGCTAATCTGTTCTGTACGCACGCCGTAGCCGGAATTGTTCCAATGGAGATGATTCCGATAAAAATCGCGAAATTCGATTTGGCTAATGCAGAGAGGCTGCATACGGTGCTATATTTGTACGCGTTGCTACTCACTCACGCATTCAGCCAGCCGTGCATTATGCCAGCGACGGTGCGCGAAAGAATATTTTTTAATTACCAAACGCGAGTATTGATCGAGTAATTTACGACAGGTAACAAAGAGAACGAAGACAAAGGTATCGATATCTTTCACTCAGCTCAGGGAAAATTTCTGACGTGGATTTATCATTTGTTCGCCGATCGTTCGATAAATCGTACAGTAGAGATTATTTCCACGAAAAGGGACGTAGCGAAATTTATCGATAATATTTGTAAAGACGTTACGTTAGGAGGGCTCTCCTCTCCGATTGCATGCCGCTCTATATCGCTTATCGAACGTACCTCTTATTTTTTCACAACCTACCGTCCACAGATTTTAGTTCGGAAGTCGTGGAATCGCGGCAGCACCGCCAACGAGACACGAAATCAATACTCGTCGTGCGTAAGACTAGTCTGTCGCAATTCTTGAAACATGATATTACAACAAGCAAAAACATCAAAAACCTACTTTAATGCGGTCAATGAATGACCTATAATCGATATCGGTTTAATAGTCCCCAATAAGTTCGTCGTTATCTCTTGGATACATTTTACCGGGAAGAAAGAATCTTCGTTTACGGATTCGGAGCTCTATTCTTAGATGAAAAAAGTTTCACAGAAAGAATAATATACAATAGCGATTATTCTTGAGAATCGAGAATTTAAATTTCAGAGCTTAAAACTCGATAGAATTAATTCGAGAACTTCTGAAATCTATACAGCGTTATTCTTGTGAATTTATTTTTAATTCTCAAAATTTTTTTTTTCAATCTCACTTCTGTTTCGTCGTTTCGATTGTTCGAAATTTTGAACGAGTGGACGACTTCACGCTACTCGGTCGAACGAATACGCGAGGAATTAATCGAACGTTTTTCGCTAATAAAAAGTTATTAAAACCATTCGAAAAGTGAGACGCGTAATGGAGAACTGGAACGGAAGGGAGAAGAAAGGAATGAAAGGGGAATATATACGACGGTTGAATTGGCGCAGTCGGTCGAATTCCCATCAAAGAAAATCAGCGATTGCTTTAAGACGAATCTCGAGCGAAGGGATTGTGCGATGAAAAATTTTCGTGTGTAGGGAAAGGTCAGTGATCCCGGCGGTGGTAGCGTTATCGAGCGGGTCAGTGGGTCGCAGAAGCACAGAGCGCTGGTTCGACCACTCCTCTCACCCCAAGCTCGTTCCCGATCCATCTCACTCCCGCCACTGCCAACGACGCCCTATGATTTCTTCATCGTGAAACTCGAGTCATTGACAAATTCTAGCCGGTAAAAGTGAACGACGCGCGACGTAAAAAATCCAAACAACCAAGCGAGACCGAGAAATTTCACAGCCTAAAAATTCTCATCGATCGAGAGCTCGATAAACGAGGGGAAACAGCCGATGCGAGATTTTTTTTTGAATGAGAATGATGACCGAGGCGAGAATCGACAGTGGAAATCTCGCGTTGGGTAGGTTCGCGGCTGTATAACGCAGGGGCGGAGTGCGGAGGGTCCATGGTGGGTGGAAAGCGCGAGAGGGAGAGAGAGGAAGGAGAGCGAGAGAGAGAGAGAGAGAGAGAGAGAGAGACGAGAGAGGATAGCGCAGTGCGCTTGTGCAAGAAGCTGCCGCTGCCCGGGAAGAGATCTCCCAGCCAGCCTCAGTCTCCGGGATGCTGGGGGCGGTGATCGTGATTCTACCCCATTTTATCGCGCTCCGATAGCGTAGTTCACTGTCTCGTCTTGACTCGCTCATTTGGCGGGTAACGAAACAACGTCACGCTGAATAAACACCGTTCGAATCTCCTCGCTCCTCGTTCAATTTTCCACGCATCCTTGGCCGAATCCGGGAGGAGTGTCGACCCCTTTTGCGTCTCGAGGAAATCCTCTAACCCTTTCGTCTAGCCGTCGGAGATCGTCGTCACCCTCTCCCAGTCGAGCCTCGAGTGCATTCACCGCGAGACACTCTCGGTGTCTGAAATTTTTCCTCGAACGTCCCCGAGGAGTGACCGATTCTCCCGCCCTTGTGCGCGAAATTTCCCTCCCTTTTCACGCCTAATCCTCCCTCTCGATCCGCCCGAGCTCATCTCCTCCACGAAATCCTCCGATCCTCCTCGGAATCTCGTCGAGAAATTCGTAGATCCCGATCCACCCGATTCGCCAGATATCTGTGTTTGTTTTTGCGTTCGCCAGTGTTGTTCCGCGGATCGCAAAATTTCACTCGGCGAGAATGTTACTCGCGCAGACGTAGAGGGCGAAGGCCAATAAACGCGAGGCGTACGCGCCATTGCGAGCGCCAACTCCCCTCGTTCGATCGGCTGACTGAAAATTCTTCTCTCTTCGATTCCGCGAATGCTCTAGAATCTCTCTCGATAAACGACAACGAGAACAGCGATTGGCTGGGACCATAAAAAAACTCGATATACTGGCCGAAAATTTCCTCGCTACTCTCTTCCCCCCCTCAAAACCTTATCGATAATTCCTGTTGAATGACTTAGAACAGTCCAAGGTGTAACGGTGGTGCGCCGAGTCGGGACGTTCACCAAAATGGCGAATCGCGACTGATCGACTGCGAACGAAGCGACACAAGGAACCTCGCCGCGGAGAGACACTCGGTTGTATAATTCGACTGGTTCGGGTGGACAGCGAATAGCGAGCGCGGGTTAAAAAAATTCCGGCAAAACGCCGAGCAAACGTAAGAAACGAGACGAGGCCGAAATGGTGGGTGGAGGCGACTGCAAAGTCGCCACTGTGGAGGTGGAGGCAGCTGCCGCGGGCGACAATACGGCTACGTTACCGGTCACCAGGCCCCTCAATCCGCAAAACTCGCCACCGAATACGCAGGATAACGCCGAGAAGAACAATGCGGCTAACAAAGAGATGGAACTGAAAAACGTCCGTTCGACTCCTGCGAAAAAGTAAGCCTTGGGGCGTTCAATGTATAGATTTCTTTTCTTTAACGTAGAGATGGCAAAATAACGAGTTGCACAAATTTTTTTCACATCGTTTTTCTTTTTTACTAGAGAAAATTGCACCGAGCATTAGGAGCAGCTAGATTAGATTACGTAATTACCCGGGACGGGCTCTCGGTATACATAGACAATGGCTTCGCGATGAAAATTTTATTAGAGACTGTTGAATCGAGTAATATTCACTCGAAGGATAATTGCTGGAGCGAGAAATTAACAAAGTTATTAATTAAATAATTTTCGGCGATACCGAAGCGAGGATTTAGTCGATTCAACACATTTTGTGAGTTTTCCGCGTAACGAGAAACGAGTGGAGCGTGTGGAACAAAGACGGATGAACGAATCTAGATATATGCAAAAAAAAGTATCAGTTTTCATTATGAGAAACGGTATCCGAGGAAAATATCGATATGTGCGAGTTGTTTGAGCTACCAAGACACTCGTACAATAAAAACTCATTCCGCAACGCTAAATATACTCAATCTACCCAACAATGAGAAACCACCGTCACATTGACGGATGTAATTCACTACTCGTCGTCGTTTTCACCAGTCGACTTCTTCGATCGTTTCGCTTCCTGCACGCGACTCGCAATAAAAACATTCTACGCAATTTCAGATTTAATTTTCGCAATTTTTTTCCTTGAAGTTTTGAAAAAAAAAAAAATCGACTGGAGAGTTGTCTAGTGAAGTGGCCGGGAGGGATGTGAGAGGTTTGTGGTTGAGTTTGAAAGCTACTGTTGACGATAATACTTCGTCAGCTCGAATAAAGTATGTACAAGTGCGATGTATCGCGAGCGCATAAACTGGATTATAGCTCAGTCAAATAGAATTTCAATTATATACCCGCAAAACTAGAGCCGATATAGTTGAACGGACAATCGCGTTCGTTTACTTTGAAGAACACGTCACGATACGTCTTGGATGAAATTTTCATTGGATATCGTTCCGACGTGTAATTCAGCACCCGGTAGTACTATAACGCGTATCGCGAGCCAATACCTTCTTGGGTTACAATTGGCAGTACGTGCGGCTGTATTAAGTCACTTTCAAACCCATTAGCTAAGTCAGTTCGTAATTTGCTCCGAGAGGAATAACAACTTTTTAGCAATCGTGAAAAATGTCGAATATAAAAAAAGATCGTACACGAGCTTGTGAGAATGTTGTGTAAATAGACTGGTGAAATTAAAAATCTCTTCGTTCGGTACTTCTTATTGTCTAAGAGAGTTGGAGGGAAAAAAATCTGAGATACAGCTGCGCGAGACGGGGTTAAGTTATAGTAAAGAGTGGTAGGGCGGGGTGGTATATCCATAGTCGGGAACGGGAAAGTGAGTACTTCTCCTATATCGATCAGCAGACGCGTGGACCGGGCGTGTAGTGTGTGTTCGTGTACTGTCATATTCTCTGATTTACCACGTTTCGTTCGTTTTAGTAGTACGAAAAAAAAAGGCTGACTAGGGCGCTCTTCTCTCACATAGAAAATATCTCCTAACGAGTACGCCGTCTCTAGTGAACTCGTCTCACTCCAATTACAACTCTGATTTCGTTGTTGCGATTTTTTTCAACTCAATCTTTGTATCAGAGAATAAAAATGACTATTCTCGTCCCAATTAACGCGAAAATTACGCAGAACGTTTCGCTATTTATACAACGTGTTTGTAAATAATTGCGTAAAGTTTACGGTGTAAAAATGTGAAAAAAAAAACGTCGTATTAAAAGACGCGCTCGATACCGATGGAGATGCATAAAATCACGCACTGCACATTCCCGTGTGACTTCTTTTGCATGCATAACGAAAGGGCACCTCTCTCGATTATTTAACTCGATTCCCGATAAAATTAAACCCCGTCGCGGAATCCCTGAGATTTATTTCCACGCGAGACTATAGATAACACAGATCTTGGAAAAAATATTTATCGCGAGTGTACGTGCTCGTGCTGAAGACAATAAAGTCTGCGCCCTCAACCTCTGAAACACCGCGACGACAAAGGGTGGTTATCCCCTTTCCAGCGAAGATGCACTATACGCATCGACGTATCCCTATTCACGCCGAGGTCTACGCAACGATGCGACCGCGATATCCTGTTACTTGAGAAAATAATGATTAAAAAAAAATCACCGTTTCCCTGGCAGTTTTATACGTACAGAATCAATCAATTCTTTTATCAATCACGTAACGTGACCTGACTCGTTCGTTAGGTGGAACAACCGAGGAATGCCGGCCTGGATAACCAGATAGCAAATAAACTCGAAAAGGATTAAACTGAGGCAACTACACTGAGAAAAAAATGTTGAACCAATTAAATACGCAATCGTATACTGCTAAAAAGATATTTTGTCGAGTGGAAAATTTATTGATTGATTTAATAATTTTGTCAAAATATCCTCTTGGATGTATACGACTGCATATTTAATTGGTTCAACATTTTTTCCCAGTGTAGAAATAACACAGCAATGAATGTCGAAAGAGCACCTTTCATTAGTTATACGAATAGATTAGCGTTTCCTCTAAGGACTCGTAACTTTCAGCAAAATGGTGAAACCCGTAAACGGTAATTTTGCGAAACGAATTGATGAAAAGTGCAACGAGAACGAGACGAATTTTCGATTGACACGAAAATTTCGTTGCTTTCAGAACTTCGCTGTTCATCATAATGAGTTTCATCTACGCGAAGCTGTTAGTGGTTGTCTGCATCGCCTACGTAATCAGCGAAGTGGTGACGCAGAGAATTCCTCTCTGGTACTACGAGGGATTCTTCACCTACCTGTACGGTGTCAGCATCTTATTCCTGCTCTACGTGTTCTGCTTCCTCCTCCAAGAGAGCGCGTGCTGCACCAGAGGAGCCGACACGCCACCGCCACCTCCGAAACCGCCGAAGACGCCTAAGGAACCGAAAGACAAGAGTAAGAAAAAGGACAAGAAGGACAAAGACAAGGACAAGGAGCAGAAGTCCGCGAAGAACAAAAAGGAATTCCAGGTTGGTACGCTCTGGTGAATTTTTCATTCCTCGAAATTGAAATTTTCATTGTCACGTAGGATGCCGCTGACGTCGAGGCGGGTGTGGCGACTCGCGCACTGCGCAAGCGAAAAACTTCGCAGAACGATCACAGCCACGGTAGCTTCTTCCTCCGAATCGGAGCTATCGGTGAGCTTAATTTGACTATAATCCTCGAAAGAATTAAAGGGATACTCGTCATTTTCGGTTCAAAATATCTCACTGGAGATACGAGTTTGAGAATGATTGTTCTTAATTTTTTCGAGGAGTGTATACCCTGAGTCGAAAAATTTTATTGGTTGTTTAGTTTTGTTATTTGTTTGTAATTCCCCCCAGTTTTCTAGTCGAAATTTTTTAAAATACAGTCTAAATACTGAATTTCATATAGTAAACAAAACACAGCATAGCCAAAAAACCGACCAAATTTTTCAGTTTGTTTTCTCGGCATCCTGAATAAAAAAGTGTACTCTTACCTTTTCGGAGTATTAATTTCGCTCCGATCAGGGACCGGCCAAGCTCACATAGTTACACAATATTCATCACAGTCACATAAAACTGCACTTTATACTCGCGTTTGAACTAAAAACTAACGAAAAAAGTTCTCACAACACGACGCTACTGACATTTTGAAAACAATAATGGCCGCCCCAGCGTCACGTGACCAAAACTAGGATCACATAGATTCTAAACCGTTATCGCTAAATTGTTTTTAACATGAAAACTTGTTAAAGCTTGTATTGTCCAGTTACGGTTAGTTCCGACGTTTCCCACAAATGGCGCTAGTAATATTCATAGCGGTAGCGTTTGCGCAGATTCGAGTCCTGATCACGCGACTGCGCATGAAGCTGAAACGGCCATTATTGTTTTGAAATTTAATTGCGTCGTGTTGTGCGAAATTTTTCGCGAATTTTTAGTGTAAGTGCAAGTGCAAAGTGCAGTTTCAAGTGACTAGAGTTCGGCCAGTCCCTTATTGGAACGTGACATGGATGTAGAAAAGGGGAGAGTAAATTTTAATCGGGATGTCGATAAAATCGAACTAAAAAATTAGACCGGTTTTTTACCTGTCTGTATCTTGTGTACAAAATATATAAAACTCGATTTTTATGTTGTATTTATGAAAATCGTGACTAAAAAACTGATCAAATTTTTCGACTCAGAAATATTCAAATGAAAAGCTTTAATCGCGAACGAATTATTCCAGCCTTCGGTCTCGGCACTATGGTCTACAACGGTTTGGAATTTGGTGCGTTCTTCGAGGTACCACCGACGTCGCCTTGCTATCAAATATTGAAAGGCGTGAATCCGGTGCTGCAGATGATATTCACATTCATGCAGATGTACTTCATCTTCATGAATTCCAGGGTACGTAATTTGGCTGGCTGCGTGTCGAATATGCTCCCTATTCGCCCCAGCACCCATAAATAATAATAAAACCCACTGTATCGTTGCGCAGTTGAATATTCATCGGTTCAAAGTCATCGCCCGTTTTGGCCTGATGCACGTCGTCGCGACGAATCTCTGCGTCTGGATCCGGACCCTCGTGCTCGAGAGCCTTAAAGAGATCGCTCAATACCATCGGAAAATAGGTCAAGACGAGGCGGGCATTCTCGGTGAGGCCTGCTTGCTTTTCCGCTTTAACGCATCTTTTTTTTTCACCCTCTTGACACACCGAACTGTTGAAATTTTCAGCGAGCATCAAGCTGCACACGATGAGAAATGCTGGAGCCATTTTGGGAACGGCACCCCGGGACATGGCCCAGTTGAGGGAGGCACCACTCGCCTCGACTTTGAGCTCGAAGGCGACGATGATTCCCTTCGCCGGGAGCACGACGGCTGCCTCGTTGGGCCGAGTTATGAGAACTACAGCTCGCTCGGTGGCCAGGGCCGTCACGACGCCGAGGACAACGACGGCAGCGTGGGCCACGACCACGACGACGACGCCGTCCACTACGACGTTCTTGCCTAATCTGACCACTACGGCGGCCACGACTCTGTCGAGATTGATAACGACCCTCACGCCGAAGACAACCACCCTGCCGTCGACCACCACGCTCGCCTCGACGACCACCACGACGACGACGACGACGACCACCACCACTTCCACCACCACGCCGTTGCCGACGACTTTCTCGTCTCACCTCGTCGAGCTCTTCGACGCACCGCAGGCTGACGGCAAAGATCAGTTCGAACCGGTAATTTTTTTGATTCATTCTATCCAACAAAATTAATTGATAAAGTAATCATTTTATAGTTTTGAGAAGTATATATATTCAAACATTAATTCGTTTCAGATTCAGCAACTGTCCAATATGAGCAACCTGGGTAACATCAGCAGTCACTGGAGCTCGAATTTGGGAATATACGCGGAAGCATTGACCGATGACGGATCGATAACGAATTCGTGTGGCCGAGTCAATATTATGGGAAATATTGTTCAAGATTCAGCTCCCTACCTGTTCCCCTTTATCATCGAGTACAGCTTGATTGGTGCTGCGGTGATTTACGTAATGTGGAAGCACATTGGCCGGCATCCACGATGGCCTCATCAAGCTGAAGCCGACCTTGAACGTCGGCTCGAGGCGATGTTGTCCCGAAGGGCAGTCGCTTTGGCTCACGCAGGTGAATGTCCTCCGCACAGTTGCAAATTTTATGTTAAATTTAACACAACGGCTGGTCAAAATATTAACACTCGTTACTCCTCAGGTAACGCAAGGATGGACTGCGTAGGAGCGAGCAAGGGTCTCTTCTTCGGATTGCTTCTTCTAGTCGGCTCGTTAATCTGTCTGATTCTCTTCTTCGTGCTAATCCACCACAAAGAGCTGGGACTCCTCGCAATCTACCTAGCGGACGTCTCACATTGTGTTCTAATGGCGATGTCGATAATTGCGATAATAATAGGCTTTATACGCGTACAGAGCCTGAAATTCAAGGCTGAAGAACAAAGCGACCTCAACGACATCTTGCTGCGTGTATCGGCCTTCGGTCTCTTTATCTATGCCGTTTTCAGCGTGATCGCGGGCTCCCTGGCCGCCTTCACCCACGAGCCGAATCTGCTCGTCATGGTTACCGGACTTCTCTCGGTGGCCCAGGTCGTCCTGCAAATGCTCTTCATCGCCGACGTCTCGCGTCGACGCGTCCACCTGCCCGAGCACGACCGCAGCAAGCCCGGCCGGCAGGTCGTGACCTTCCTCTTAATTTGTAACGTCACCATGTGGGTGATCTACACGTTCGAGACCCAGAAGGTCGTCGCCAACCCGGTCCAGATCGACTTCTACGGATTCCTCGCTTGGGCTCTCGTGCAGAGGGTCACTCTGCCCCTCTGCATCTTCCACAGATTCCACAGCGCCGTGACGCTTGCCGAAATCTGGAAGACCAGCTACAAGGCCCGGCTCGAGTAAATCCCGGACCCCGTTGGACGATAGAGATCGTCCGGAACGATAGCGCATCGTTGAAATTTTCGGGATGTGGAGACGTAGCCAAGATCTCGGAGTGTTCGGAATCGAAGTTCATCCGTCAAGGTATAGCAATATCGAAACTTCACACTTCGCGACCTTAAATTTCGAACGGAGGTAAAAGTTTCGAGGAATTGTCGACCTTGAGTTATTCGAGATTACGCTGGAGACTGAAATAGATGAACCATCGTTTATTGAACGTCGGTAACACCGGGAAGATAGTTTTAGCCACTTTGACGAATCCTTCATTATAACGATTATGATTGAGGATTTTAATGAGAGAACCCATAAGGTTTGATATTTCATGATATTCGTCGAGAAATGATCCCTCCTATATAAGATTAATTAGATGAGTTGGGAGATTCGAAAAGTTCAAAAGTAGAAATCTATTTAATTTTTTCAATTGGTGAATAACTTTTTAAATTATAGCTAAATCTCGTGTAAGTAAAACTTTTATTATTCTGAATTATTGATATAACGAATGTCGACTGAATGCGAAACGTTAAAAATTTTTATTCAAGGTCGACTGTACATCCTTAGAAACTAAGGGCGAAGACTAACGATAAAAAAAATGAAGTAAAAAAAGTACACCGATTAAAAAACCAATTTCGTTGTACTGATTTCGTTATCTTACGTTTGTCGTTGTTTTCACTTTGATTAGCCAGTTGGAAGAAAATTAACGAGAACGATAATACAAAATAAGACGAACAAAACTATCATTTAAAATGATGGCAATTGCTGAAAATAGCGTAGTCATTAAATAGCGCGACGAGCGTTGAATTTGATTGGCAAATATAAATACAAATACAATGTGAAGATGAATACACCAATCACGACGCATTTTCTTTTATCGCGTCTGCCATCTTGTAAGATCTCTATACTGCCGCCAAATTTTCTACTTTTATATACATGTATGTGTATCTTCGCCCCATCGTGCATCGAGAACATTTTAGCTGAATAAGAAATCAGTTCGCATTTATCCTAACTGTAAAAAAGTCAAGAAATGTATTTTTATCGATCAGATACTTTGAACTATTTTTTAATTTCTATGAGGGACTCGAGCCCATTCAATTTTTGACTTCTGATTGTATACCTGATATTTTGGGAACACAGTAGACATTTGTGAATCGAACATTTGTAATAGGGTCGGACTGATCGGGGGAGGCGCTGATCGGATTTGTCGAAAGAAATGCCAATAAAAATGGAAACAAGAAAATTCGTTTAATTGCGAGCAATGACGGTGTTTTTAGATAGGGAGTCTTTTTCTCCAAAAGTTCAAGAGTAGCGACGAAACAGACTCGAAAGACTCGATGCAGGAACAGGGTAGTTTCGTTACGCTGTGTTCGATGGATGCAAATGGAACGATAATTTTAAGTAATGCGACCAATGATTTTGTTATTCACATATTTTACAGAATACTATAAACAAAAAAAAAGAGAGAGAAAAACGTAATTCGATAGATGTGAGCCAAAATTTCGTCGACAGCGCTTCAATTCGAACGAAGTGGTATCGATAATTTTTTATCGTTCCATGTTACAAAGTACAAAATTATTTCTACTTTTTGGAATCTTTTATCGTTACGATTGGACTCTCATGCCGTACAAGACGTACCAACGACATTGACGTACCTATGTATCTTTATTCGTGATAGTAACATAGGAAGAGTAAAAAAAAAAGATAACGTGGAACATAAAAGCTGATAAATTGATTAAATCGATCTGGAAAAGTCCTTTTTAATCATCTATATAACGCTAATTATCAATAGTTGATAGAGAAATTTTTTTCTATTTTCTTTTCCTCACTCTCGGCATAGAAAAGAGACGAATCTCGTATGAAATATGCCAGGTGGAGAAAAAAAATTCTAGGAAGAGGTGAAAAATGAGAACCATACGAAAATATAATATAGAAAAATGTCGGTAGCTTGTAAGGTAGAGTGGCAGAATCGCTCGCTGAAGCAATGTAGTGGTAAAGAAAAATCCGAAAAGGAAAAAAAAATAAAAACATTATGGGCGATTCACGGGTAGATTGAATCATCGTTCACTCACGAAGGATCATTATTATCATTATTGAATAGTGTTTAAGCCTATCTCGATGAGATTGATCTTTCCCATTTACTTCGCTCTATGTATCGTACGTAGATGGTTAATGAAGTTTCACCGCATAGTGAATAACTCGTGGATACTTTCGCACCCTTTGTAAGTCCTTCCGAAGACCTTCCTCGTAGTATTCTCACCCCGTACCATTTCCCCTTAATACGTGTACGTCCTAATCGAATTCCAAGTATGTACTTATAGCTTTCGGGTATGAATATTTTAATTGCTAGAAATTCAAGATGGTAATGTTGTTACACCGAACGTTTTGTCGTTGTCAAGACGATAATCAGTTATGAAATCGGTGATACAGAATAAATATACATAATAATAATCATCCAAAACGACATTATTGATATGATCCAGTATAAATATACATAGATATAAATATAAAATTATGAAGAAACTCGATTTAATTTTAGTGTATGAGAATGTGGCGAATGTTGCGTAAGGAGTGTAAATACTGATATTCGATTACTTAGTTCGGCAGAGTGCTTGTAAAAGAGAAAAAAAAAACACAGGTATCACCAAATACATGTTGAAAACACGTTGTAACTCATCCATTATCGAACGTATTCGAGACGGTACAACTGTTCGTTACGAAAAATTAAAAATAGATCTCTGCGTTGAGTATCCTTTCCGAACATCGATACAAGCTCACTAATCTAGAGAAAAAAAGAACTGTTAGTCTTGCCAAAAACAGCAGTATTTATTTATCGACGAGGGAGTACATCGTTCATTACAGTCATTCATATATTATGCTAAAATTTTAACATCGTTTTAACACTAAGGCGTCAAAACTTTGTACGCAAACACTACGAACGAATAAGATTAACCAGCGATATCGCGGGTAAAAAATAAAATAAAATTAAACCGTACACACCAACTCGGACGACTTTATTAAAATACAAAACAGGGCACTGCCACGTCGGACCAAGAATGCCACGAAAACACGAGACGGAAATCGCAACTTGATATTTCGAGGAAACTAACAATCAACTTTCGTGTCCGATAAACAAACATTATCAATTTTTGTCTAATCAGAAATTTTATGTGAATACGCGAGTCAAAGAATTGCAGGAATAAATGTTCGTGTTCGATTCAAGGAGTTCTGAGGTTACGAAGGGATGGATAAAAAAAAGAAATGATCGAGCGTCATTTTGTATGCGTTAAACGGGTGTGCAAGGAATGCGATGGTTTTGTAAATGTACATCAATATCTTGATAGTAGCCGTAAGCCTAATCATCCACTGACTCGCGGATTTGCGATAATTGCGATTTTGTCGAAAAAAAAAAAAAAATAATTGAAAAACATCGAGAAAAAATCATGAAAACATCGTTTGACCTGACCCGATGAATATAACACGACAGATATCAACGGACGAAGCTGAAGCAACTGCATTCTTGTGATACGTGCATTTGTCACCGTTATTTGCACATTTAATGTAAATAAATAAAATCCTTGCATTAATATCCGTATCACGTGTTTGTCATAGCTAGCTTGTAATCAAAAATCGTAATGTAATATCCGGTTGGGTTAATAGTTTGTTCGATAAATATAATAAATATCTAGAGAATTTCAAGAAAAAGAATCTCCGTACATTCATCGAAAAGCAAATCCGCGAAATGTTATTTACTGTTTGTAGCGAGTTTTTGATGTCTTCGTATATAATTGAAGTTTGTACACATACACCATACAAGCGCGCACAAGTGATGTAATCACAAAATCTACCAGAGACACAATATATGCAAAAGGAGTTAACGTTAAAGAGAAAAAAATTATTGTAATAGCAACCAAAATAATAATAATAACATTATTAATAATAATAACAATAACAATAAGAAATACAAGTAAATACGTGTTGTCGTACAAGCAATTCTTTAAGGTCGAGTAGCGACGATACCACTATCGTGCGTTTACTAATTCATCGATTCCCATTTTATTGTATAACGTTAATATGCCGTTTTATTGTAATCAGTTGAGTGGCACACTTTTGTCACGTCATTTGTAACAACATATGATTATATTGGTTAATAAAAGTTATCTAGATGTAAATCCGTTGTGTCTTTAATCGGAGGATTATTCGAATTCCGTCGCAGGTAGTCTCCATCGCGAGTGACGTGGCGTAGAATGTTTTCAAATCTATTCGGTAACCGAGCTCAATGCTCTGGTTGAAAAACCTGAATTCAGCTCGAGTTCCAATTTCATAATAGTTACGAGCCTCTCGCGAAATGAAAGTAGGTATACGTAACAGTCGAGCCCCCGGTAGTACGAGTCTCTCAGAGTTCATGAATCCGTCCAGCCCACTCTATCCATTCCAGAGGTAAAATATCAAATTTTCAAAAGCATTTCATAAATTCTGATGAAAAAAATATAATAAACGTTTTAGAATCAAAATTAAGCTTTCATAACGACTTGTCATTAAAAAATTTATGATATCTTTAGTACTCTATTAGAGTTTTTGTAATTTTTTTTAACGTCATATAGCTTACAGTGTTTTTGCGCTACTTTCATCAGTATTTTTACATTTTCTGCTGGTTAAAAGTAGAACGAGCTGTAAGAAAACTGTACATAATAGTACGTAGTAAAAGGCGACGTTCTCTTGAGTTACGCTACTCTTACTCACTCCAGAGAGATTTGTCGAGTTGGTTCTATCAGTCAGTGAGCTGCTGTCACGTGGAACGTGCGGAATTGGACTGTTGGCGAAGCAAAGACCGCGTGGTACCCGTACACCATGGCCGACCAGGAAAGAGAAAAATTATTAGATCAGGTTAAGGAGCAAGGCGACCTCGTGCGCAAATTGAAGGCTGCCAAGGCCGACAGTACGCAGGTAAATAATCGACTGATTGAATCGGTGACGGAACGTTTTCATCGCTAACATCTCGCCTTGCATATGGTACTTTCGCCGCGGTTTTGAATTTTGCTGATTAACGCGACAAAAACTGCGATACCGGGAACTGACAACGTGAAATTCGCGACTTTCGCGAAATTTCACAATCGAATTTCCAACCGAACCGAACCTTTTTTCGACGGAAAACTAGTTTAACGTGTTTTCTCGATATGCGTTTTAAACAAGAACTTGGTCGTTGTTGCGAATCGGTAATGAGTGAACTAGAAGAGTCTGCTTTAAAATTGTTCAATTTCTCAGGGTGCAAAAAAATCAACTGATATAAATAGTATCCTGTCGAGAATAGATAATGAGTTGGCGGATATTAGCTTTGTATGTGGCTGGTATCCGACATCTAAGGATACTCTACTTTATGATAAGTGCACATTATATCTGAATGGGGAAATTGCTCATTGGCCCCATTTGAAACGATGGTATTCGAATATAAAGAGTTATTCTCAAAGCCAGAGAGAATCGTTTCCTATTTCGAGAGAACCATCAACTTCTCTGGCAATGACAATAGAACAATTCAATAATATAACCATTAGCGGCAATGATCTTGACTCAAAGGTGAGGCAGTTAGTTAATTGCAAGTGTGACTGCCACAGATTAAAGAGATCTCTCAAAGTTTTTGAGAGAATGAATTATATTGTACTGTTTGCGATTTATCTTAAATTGATTTATACTGTGGCAGCTGCTCGCAAATGACCTAACATCTATTATGTCTATTGTTTGGGCTAGTTTCGATAATCAACACTGAGGTGGACTTTTCTCTTTCATTCTGGTTGCTGTACTCTTGGTTATTTATGATGTTGTATCGAATACAAACCAACTTTCTCGTTGCCGCTCGAAAATATTACACAACTTCTACATTATCCGCACCACAGGTATGAAATTTGAAATGGTGCTTTTTTATTTTATAATGTAAATATAAGTATTTTTAAGTGTATAAATTTAAAGTTAAATGACTTGAATACTAAATATTATTTTCTGCATTACAGATCGCTCAGGAGGTTGCCAAATTATTGCAGTTGAAAGCTCAAATAAGCGAAGAGAATGCAGCTCCACATAAATTTGTACTCAAAACAGCCAAAGGCACGAGAGATTACAATCCCGAACAAATGGCTTTACGATTGGGAGTCTTGGAAAAAATAATTTCAGTTTTCAAAAGACATGGTGCTGAAACTATAGATACTCCTGTATTCGAATTGAAAGATGTCCTTACCGGAAAGTACGGAGAAGATTCAAAATTAATATACGATCTAAAAGACCAAGGAGGAGAGATTTTGGCTCTCCGTTATGACTTAACTGTACCTTTTGCAAGGTACCTAGCTATGAGCAAAATTTCTAATATTAAAAGATATCATATTGCCAAAGTATACAGAAGAGACAACCCAGCTACAACAAGAGGAAGATATAGAGAGTTTTATCAATGTGTAAGTTTTAAGAATAATAATAAAATTAATTGCTACATGCAAAACCTAATTCATGCCTTTTTTCTTACAGGATTTTGATATTGCTGGTCAATATGATCCAATGATGCCTGATGCTGAGTGCATTCGTGTAGTTAGCGAAGCATTACAAGCATTAGATTTAGGTCAATATTTAATCAAATTAAACCACAGATGTCTCCTAGATGGAATATTTGCTGCCTGTGGAGTACCTCAAGATAAATTCCGCAGTATTTGTTCTGCGGTCGATAAGTTAGATAAAAATCCTTGGGAAGAAGTAAAGAAGGAGATGGTGATAGAAAAAGGCTTAGAAGAAGCGATTGCCGATAAGATTTATACTTATGTTTCAAAATCTGGAGGTGCTGAACTCATTGCTGAGTTAAGAAATGACCCAGAATTGATGAAGCAGCGTTCGGCAGTCGATGGTCTCGATGCAATGGAACTCCTATTGAAGTATTGCGATTTGTACAAAGTAACAGATAAAGTAAGTTTCGACTTGAGTCTTGCAAGAGGATTGGATTATTATACTGGTGTGATCTATGAAGCTGTATTGACAGGTAAATTGAGCTTGTAAAAAAAATTCATACAGTTAATAATTATTATCTGTATTTATATTTTTAGGAGATGAAATTGGAGTCGGAAGTGTAGCTGGTGGTGGACGTTACGATAATTTGGTAGGAATGTTCGACCCCAAGAAAAAGACTGTTCCATGTGTTGGTGTATCGCTTGGCGTAGAACGTATTTTTAGCGTGTTAGAAGCGAAATTAGCGAGCAAAGGATTGAAAACACGAACAACCGAAGTTGAAGTATTTGTCGCTAGTGCACAGAAGAATCTGCAAGAAGAGAGAATGAAAGTTTTGGCGGAATTATGGGAGGCAGGCGTTAAAGCTGAACAGTCTTATAAAAAGAACCCCAAACTTTTAGCGCAATTGCAGCATTGCGAAGAACATGGTATCCCTCTCACTGTTATTCTCGGTGAAGGCGAATTAGCCCGAGGAGAGGTAACATTGAGAGAAGTCACAACCCGTGCCGAAACACCAGTTTCTCGAGGAAATCTTGTTAACGAAATTCGAAAACGGCTACAAAATTTATCTTAGCGTTTTTAATACTTCTTCTAGTTTTACACTTCATGTTGCATCGTTATCACCTCGCATATCTCAACCTCTTATGATATGAATGAAGAATGCAACGTTCTGTGAGTGAATACCTGTATTTTATAAAAGCAATAACTTTCTGTTCCATATCAACGACTCTCCTCATTTTTTTATTTATTACTTTTAGATACCAACTTCTACTTTTACATTACTTAATATACACAGTTCAATAAATCGCATAAAAAATGAAATCTATTTAATTTATTCAGTTATTATATTACATACGCTCATTTTTTCGGTTCTTACATGTCATCAAAAATAAATGTATATACACACTTTCATAACTAAAATGTAGAATAATAAATTCTGGTTTTCAATTACAATTACAGTAGTTCACCGGTGTACACGAACAATCGTGAATCACCGATTATTAAGCTCAGTTTCACTCGGTCCAGCCGAGAAATTTTATCAATATCAATAATACTATTACTTATGATACTATCACAGTGTCCAGTAACGAATTCTTCCTAGCAAAATTGATAAGTTGAAATTTCAACTTAACATATTAAATTAATAACTAATCGATTTAAAAAATGTCTTAGAAAATACTAAAACTAGTAAATACAACCATATTCACGACCTTTGAATTTCAGTTCATGAGTTTAGTTATTCTTTTGATTTCGTAAATGTTTTTTGTTTCGCACCATCTACAACTTTCACTTCTACCAAGTCTTCATTGTCCTTTCGAGACGCATTTATCGTAGCTTTGTACTGCTCGAACGGATCAACACTGGGCTTCTCCACCTTAACTTCTAACAATGGTTTATACGAGTCTATAGAAATTCGTGGTTTCTCATTCGGTGGCTTAATCGAACTCTTTCTTCTTTCCGGAGGTTGACTTTTGCTGGAAACAGTCGATATTTTTCGATTCCTCTGCGACTCTTCCCAGGTGCTCACCGACACAGGTGAGATTTTTCTGCTCTCTCTTCTTCTATCGATCCCATCTTCGGAAGTGCTAGGAATCGCTTTACTTGGCTGGCTCGCTCCTAAGCTTTTCGATTCGGACGGAATATTACTGCGCTCGATATCAACACTGCCTTCTATATTTGGCGAGTCTACAATCGAATTGTCTTTTTTCATAATATTCATTTTAATACTATCATCACGAGGCTCCAGGCCCGCGAAATGACTGTACTTTGATAACTTGTTCAACTTCTCGGGACTGAGTGTACTTTGTAACGCGATATTGAAAGCTTCGTTGCCGCTTTCGGATAGTAATATCGAACTTCTCGGATGCTCTTTGCTCTCTTCGCGGCTCTGATTAATCGACGGTGGCTGCTCGACTGGGATGGAAGTCGATAACGAGGCACTACTTCTCACCTCTGTTATGGGATGCAAACTCGATTTTCTCTCAGACGATAAGCTATCGGTGAAATTATCGTCACGATTGAACGAACTACCCGGACTCTCCGAAAAACTCGACAGAATTTCAACCTCCGCAGACTTATTGCTACTAGTTTGCATGAATTCTCGTTCGGGTGAAGCTATGGTCACCGTTTTCAAGTTCAGGTTCGAGTCTCTCAAGGCACTTGGTGTCTTCGAGTGTTCGGTCGCTAGGGAACTCGACGGCGTCGTTCTGTCGGGCAAGTCGACTTGAACGTCGCTAAGGCTGAAGGCACGCACGCGCCGTTGAATGCTCATTTGGCCGATCTGCCTCTGCAGCATGCCAGCCCTCCAACGAGGCACGCCCTTGAGATTCTGTGCCGTCTTGGGGGCTGCCGGGGCTGGAGGGACTCCAATTTGAGCGGGACGTAGAGAGAATCTTCTGGTGTTGGGAGCAGTCGCGATGGGTGACGACACACCCGGTGCACCTTCCATCTGGACGAGGGGCTCCTTCGACGACTCGAAAATGTAAGAATCGCCTGGCGTGTATGGCGGGGGACTCACCGAGGAATGTCGAGTGCTCTGAAAATATTGATTTTATCGGTACAAAAGAAATTTATTAATATTTGTTCGATAGCTTACCGATAAGTAAGGCGATGCGTGCTGAGGCGGAGTCGACGAAGGTGTTATGACCGGTCTCAAGGAGAACCTTCTGGGTTTGGCAGCTGGAGCCAGACTGCCTCGTCTACCTGTGGGAGTGGACATTCCAGAATTGTCTGCAGTACGAAGGGAGAACCTCCGGTCGGCGGAATTCTGAGTTATCGTGTTTTGGTTGCTCTGGGTCGTCGAACCTGACGCGTTCAAGGGCGAGAAGAGCGAGAGGAGACTCGGCAGCTTCGGGGGCGTCAAGCAGGCCGTCCCCATCTTCCTCTGCGGCTTCCTGACGTACTCGTCCGGCACCGCGCCCACTCTGGTGTGCAGAGCAGTGAGAGCTCTCAGGAAGTCCGCCAGGGAAGTCTCCTCCAGGAGGTTGTTGCTCTCTAAGTAACTAGGCAAGTTGGCACCGGTGTGGGTGAAGTATGGCCTTGAAATCGATTCCCTAGTGTTGCTGCCGCTGAAGGTGTTCTGCGTGAAAACGTCGTCCACGTCGTTCGTCGAGTCTGGTGGTTTTGGTGTCTCGTCGGGAGTCTTTTTAGAGAGCTGCTTCATCCATCGGGGGAAGAGAGTCTTTGGTACCGATTTCGGTAGCGTCAAAGAGGGGAATTTGGACTTTGCGTCCTTGATGCTTGACAGGCCGGTGCGACGGCTTTTTATCAACTCCTGGATCTTCCTGGAGGCTGCAGGACCCGACCAGGTCCACTCGCTGTTCTGCTGGCAAATGCTGTCTTTGGGACCCAGCCTGACTTCGCTGGCCGCTCTCGAGCGCGGCTTGTAAAATGGCGGCTTGTCGTCGCCGATCTTCCACTTGGAACTGTTCCAAGTATTCTCGTTCGCCAAGATCTCTTTGTCGCTGAAACCTTGGACGCCCTGACCGTCGTCGGCCCCTTGGTGATCGCACTCGGGCTCGGGCGTGTCCGCTGACTCATCGGGCGGCGGTATGTAACCGAGAATGTTCACCAGCCGTGCGAGCAGTTCGGCCGGTTGCACCATCGCGTGAGTCGCGAAAGTCGCCGTTTTGTCGATTCTTTGGAGATCCGTCTCGGAAACCACACGCGTCACTTGGTCATCCTGAAAAAATTCGTTGAATTTGTACACTCAGAGTCATTTTTAAAACTGCTATTTTTTTTTAAACTATTAACATACAAATATAATAACTACTAAAAAAATTAAAGGGACACTCGTTATATTCAAATGAACAATTCAGTTAAAAGTGATTAAATTAAATCGAGCAGAGATTTTCTTGAATTTTTAACCAATATGTATATCTTTTGAAAATTTTAACTGTACCCTTGATTGTTTTGAATAACATGAACCATTCATTTTACTATTATTAGTAAAAATAGTAATAAATAATGTAGTAAAATCGAACTAGTAGATCTTTCTAAGTATAGCTTCTACTTTTCTAGAAATAAATTTTTGTCATTGCAATCTCACCATCGGAATCACTTCGCTGTTGGCGCGCCGTCTCGGATGCCGCGGTGCGGGGATTTCCAGGCCGCCGTACACCAAGTCACGCAAATCCGGGAAGCTGCTGCTACGAGGAAACTTGGACGGCGGAGGATCGTAGACGCACTCGTCGACGTAAACTCTCTGCGAAAAACGAGCGCGAAATAAATAAATACTCGAGCGGCCGAGTTCGTGACTGATTTTTCGATTAGCTCGTAGTTTCGCGAATTTCAGGGTATCGATAGCGAAAATCTACAATCTCGAGGTCGCGGGGGAGTTCGCGGCCGCGCAATGTCGCTCACCTTGACCTTGGAAAGCTGAAGTTCGTTGAATACCCTCCTCAAGTAGTTGACCTCCTTGTTGAACTCGTTCCAGATCTTGCTCTGCGTGTGTTTCAGATTCATCGCGAGCTTGTGCTCGATTCTAGTGATCTTTTTGCTGCGCATACCGCGGGCGATGAATGTCATAATCATGACAATATACCCGAGCCCGAACGAGATCCAGACAATCAGAAAGGTTTTATACAAAATGAACGTCACGCCGTTGCCTCTCGAATTGTCTTGACCTGTAATAAAATTTGAACAATCTCGTATATGCCGCTCTCGACAATAATTTGCGTTACACGCTCGTAACGTTCGCGAAGTTAACTCTCGTTTTATCTTCGACGACTACTCACCTCGCGCAGTTGCGTCCCAAATCCGTAAGCATGAACACAAAGCGTGTCTCGTTGTTTGAGAATTGTCAGAAAAGAAATCGATCGGGGCAAATATGAAAAAAAAAAACGGGCGAGAAGTGCGATCGATTTTAATTCGATAAAGGCGGTTGCATCATCATCGATGATGTAAATACGTATCTCCGTATCGCGATTAAGGAATACGTTTCGAAGTAAAATGCGCGATATTATCGAGATAAATTCGATTCGATCATTGCATGAGAATCTTCTGTAGACATCGCGCGATCTAGAACGTAGGATTACGATCGATAACGTTATAGATTCAGGAAATAGGCTATTAATCAATATATAATTGTATACAATATACGGACTACGGCGAGGCCATCGATAGGTGAGGGACATCAATACCGCCGAGATATACAACCCACATCACAATCGAATCTCGATAACGCGAAGATCGGCCACTCGAGAGAAAAAAATCGATCTGTTTTCCTCGCTCGTCTACCAACCGGTCGGCTCGATAAGATTTTTCAGGGAGTCCTCGAGAGGGTCGATAAGAAAAAAAAAAAATCGAGATCGAGTTATTTACCTGCCACGAAATCCCCGAAACCGATCGTCGTGAGCGTGACGAAGGCGTAGTAGACCGACTGCTCGTACGTCCAGTCCTTCTCGAAGTGCGTGAAGAGGAACGCGGGGAAGAAGATGAACATGACGATACCCGGCGTGAGGTACATGAAAATCTGCGCGGCGAATCCGGCCCTCCTCGTCTCAAGGGGCATCGGCTTCTTCGTGTACTCGCATTCCTGCGTTCTCGTGTTCTTGTACGATTTGTACTTCTGGTGTGCCCTGACGAAGACGATGCTGAAGAAGTCGCCGAGCTGGGCGAGCAGGATACCGTTAATCGGTATGCCGACGAGACCGTAGAATATCATGAGGACCCGACTGAGCGTGGTGGTCGGTGCCAAATTACCGTAACCTAGTTTTTCGCATTAAACGATTATTACACGGTTACGTCGCTTTAAACGGAGCGAATTGAGTTTCGCGTGTTGGTTGTCCGACGTGCGAGACGCGTGACGCGTGTTATTTTCAATGTACCTATTGTGCTGACGACGGTGTATGCGAAGTAAAAGCTGTTGTAAAAGTCCCATTTCAGATTGTCCGGCTCGCCCTCGCTTATGTTATGGACGGACTTGCCGCAGTAATTGGTCAGTCTGTCGAGTATCTCGTGCTGACTGTACGCGTTCTTCGGCATGTAATGCTGGTGCAAGAGGGCTGTAAGAAAAATGTAAAGAGTTGTTAGAAAATTTTTTCGAAAAATCAAATATTTCATCTTAATGTCAACTCAAATGTAAAATAAAATGAATTAATAATAATTCTTATTATTTATGGAGGTTTTTAGGATGTTTGAGTGTTAAGGTGATGAGAAAATTTTAACAAAAAAACGAATATCTCGCCTTAACGTCGACTAAAATGTAAAAGAAAAATAAATTATTAATAGTGACCATTTTTCATTGAGGTTTTTAGGATGGTAGGATGTTAGGGTGCTGACTGTACGTATTTTTCAGCATGTAGTGTTGTTGCAAGACAAAACTTCAACTCAAATGCAAAATAAAAAATAAATAAATTCATAATAATTATTATTTTTCATTGAGTATTTTAAGATGTTTGGAAGTAAGATTCAGGAATTATATTTAAAAAAATAGACAAGTCGAAAGTAAGTCTTATTTTTCGACTCTGGCGTCGAGTCCAATCGAGTTACTTCATTTCCGGCTCGGTTCAAAACAACTTTTCAACTGGTAACGACTCCTAAACGGTTCCGGATTCATTATTCGGTCGTATCGATCGGTATGGGAGGTACACGGGCTCCTCTTACAAATGAGGCTATCTCCGAGCCAATTGCCGGTCATTATCTTATCGTTCGATATTTACCACTTTTATTATCCGTAAACGTTCAATTAATCGAAATTTAGCCGGCCGTCGTTTATTGTACGTTCTAGGTATCCGCGGAACGTTCACGGCCGGCTATTTCGAGTTTCCTGGTTAGATGAGAAACGTCGCGTTGGGGATTCGTCACCGGCAATCAAAACATTTAGCAATCGGCTCGGTTTCGCGACGCATCATCGATCAAAACGAGGGTACGCACAATCCGCGGGAATTCCGCGATTCACCGATCGAGCGAGGATTTCGGTAAATCGTTCGCGCGAAAGCAGACGAAACTCTTGTTTGCAATTTTTATTTGCCCGTATTATATCACACGAGATACGGCGAATTGTTCACTCGCGAAAGTCGCGCGTGTCCGTCGGGCATCCGTCCTTTATCGAGTTTAAATTTACTGCCGATCATAAATCACACGAGTCGCGAACTTTAATATAACGAATCCGTAAATATAGCATGTAAACAAAAGCCGATTATTACGTACGGCGAAGTAATTTCTCCTTCTTTAACTTTATCGGAGGTAAACGCACGAAGAAACGATGCCGATCGCGCGAGGAATAACGATTTTCGCGAAACGCGAGGCACCTTGAGAGCCACGGATCGCCGCGAGGAAAGAAATTTCAAGCGGATGATAGAATGGCACAAGGCCTCGAGCGACATTGTCGGCTCGGTGCATAGAAACGTGATGTAAATCTTGATTCAATGAAATCGGCCGAGTGCCGCGCGCGAACGAGGGGCCATATTTTCTCTCCTCTCTCGACGCAACGACTCCAACCGGAATTCCACGATTATCCTCGTCGATCCAGCATTGTTTCGACAAAAAAAAAGTCGGGACTCGTTGTTCGAGCGGCGGGTGCGGTTGTTTCGCCGGCGAGTTTAATTCGCGCCGTTTCAGCGATCGAACAAAGGGGCGCACCTTGATCCACGAAAACACGAGCGGTTCGCGTCCGAGCTTGACTTTGGACGTGGTCGGTTATCGTTATCGATCGAGTGCGAGAAAAAATAAAATGGACGAGTCCTTCGCGAAATTGGTCGATTTTCGAAGCGAATTTCGGAGAGGCACGAATAAGTAGCGCACACGTAGCGTCATTACGATTCACGCGATAGCGCGTGGCGGCCGTGAATGAAAAACGAAACTATTTTCACCGTACGCGTGCCTGCGCGCTCCCGACGTAATCGAGCCGGGCGCTCTTCAAATTCGTACTCTCGAAAAGTGAAATCGATCGCTCGTAGCGGGGCAAATACACGATTATCTGATAAATTAAACCGCTAAACGATTATCTCGACTTTGTTATTTCTAGAAATAAAAAATACGTCAGCGCATTTGATTAAGTAAAAAGTCGATAATTTTGAAAGTTTCTCGAGAAGAGAGAGAGAGAGAGAGAGAGAGAGAGAGAGAGAGAGAGAGCGGCGTTGTTATCTTTCGTAATAGACCAATGATCGAACACGCGCGATCGATATGAAATATGAATGTTATAGATCTTCATTACACGCTCGTGTCAGCCGCTATCGGCGAGGAAGGGAAAACACACACGCGGGCCGTTTAGATATATCATCGTCGATTGATTTACGTTCGAATTCAAATGGTGCATCTATTAACGTGCCTCGAGCATCTGTCGTCTCCGTGGCGACTCGCGAGGAGCCAATTGGAGCGTACACAGAGCCGACGAGAATAACAAAAGCGAGAAAAAGCCTCACCATTGATTTCCATGCGCTCCTGCTTGGCCTTCTTGACTTGCTCGATCTCGAGGTCGCTCTCGATGTGATAAAAGATCGAGGCGCCCAGCAGCAGATAGGTCAGGAAGAGCATGAGCAGCACCATCCATTGCTTTTTGGACATTCTCCGCTCGGTGAATCTCGAAAAAAAAAAAACTGGCCGAACCTCGCGAAACTCGTACGTCACGAAATCATAATTTCGCTCACACGGGCACTCGGAGTCGTTCGGTTGCGATCGATCGTCGCGAGTGGACTGTCCGGCTCTCGGTTCTCGTAACCGCACGCGGGCTCGTTCTCCCCGCGAGAACTGGTCACTTCCCACAGATTTCACCGAAGATCCGATTATCGCGCTCGACGCTCGCTTTTAACTCGGCCGGGCCTTATCGGCTCGCTTATATATCGCGCTCCGCGGAAGCTCGGGACTATCGAAATTCGCTCATCTTCGTATTCCAAAATATACTCGCCTTTCCCACCCCGCGGGCTCAGCCAGTCAGATCGCGATTGGATCGGCGCGATTGTAAATCATATTTTATGAATTAAAATGCGCGAGGCTCTGTTGAACCGTCGAGCGCGAGCGGAGTCGGAGCGAGCGAGAGGAGAGAAAATTAGAGCTTCGACGCGAGAGGCGTTCCTCCTTCTCGATCGTGGAACCTTGACGGGGCCGGAGTCGCCGACCTCTCCGACTTTTGCGACGACCCCTTTAAGAGACCTCTTCCGATTTCAATTTTCGTATCGCGAGCGCGAACGACCGGAGCTAATCGCGAGCCCTCTAATCTCGCCTCCGGCGTCTCGACGGTACTGACGAACGCTAAGAGCGCTCAAACAGTAGAAAAATATAACCGCACGGGTTTATCGTCAATCTCGGAAGACAGGTGGCTCGAGCTTGGAAAAAAATTTCCTATCACGACCGCCGCCGTTGTAATTTTTCCACTAATTGCCGGCTGTGTTCCTTGAACTCGAAATATGAAATTCGATTTCTGAATATCTAAACTCGATGGTAATTTCGAAAAAAGAAGTGTTTGATTTTTTCGTTCCAACTGCGAGCAGTTTAAATTTAACAGCGTGATCGGACTGCGAGTAGATTTTTTAATTGTGACTTTACTTTTCGCTTCCCTCTACTCTATTTTTTTTTTTTGTCTCCTCGATCACGCGATCGGACGAGTAACTCTTATTTTTCGACTCGAGGATCGAACAAAAGAAAAATGGAAAACAACGCTGAGCGGAATTTCAATCGTCGAGGCTACTTATCTCTCGATATACTATATTATTTCGCCGAGCTCGTGACCGATTCTTTCGCAGTTTTCCAGCCGCGTGACCGTTTCCCGAGCAGAAGAGCGAAGATTAGCGCGGAGAGAGGAGCCTCCTGGGTGTCTCACCGCGTGACTGCGAAAATTCTCGCCTGCCGCGAAAAGTCTCTCCCCTTCGATTGCGCAACGCGCTTTTCCGATCGCGAGGAATTCAATTTGCGCTCGCTATAAATCATCGCATTTTTTTTTCTCTGCGTAACAAAGAAACGTTTGAAATATCGCGGCCGGGTGTTCAAACTCGAGCCTTGACATTGCCGCGTCGCTCGCGGGTTCCCCACCTCCTCGTGTTTGCCCGCTCGCGATGTGGGCACGACTCGTTCGAGCCACCCCGACAGAGTCAACTGCACTCGCGCGATAATCGTCCGGTAATTCAGTTATCGCCCTCAAACTTGGGACCCAATTGGCACGTATATTTGCGCGATTCTGCCGATTACGTCGTATTTGCTCTCGATCCTCTTTTTTCCTTCGTCCGTCCTCCGATATCCCCAGATAATATCTCGATTTTCGTGATTTTTTTTTTGATCTCGTATTTTGTTGCGAAATCGTGCGATCGGTATTACGTAAAATCGATCGATCGATACCGCCAACAAGTTTCGCGGGTGGGCTCGAGATTATCGGCCCGGTGTTTTTGTTTCGTTATGCACTCGATACTCTCCCTCGGAGCTTTTATCGAGCTGCAGTTGGCTGGATCGTCGTATGTGGAGCAGCGGGTCGTCGCGCGGTTCGACGCCACTCGAACCGATCTCCCTGATAGATTGCGGCTCTCCAGCGTTTGTGTAATCAGTGACGTAAAGCGAATAAACAGTAACGAGTCGTAATCTCCGTGCGACGGCGTATGCGCGTTAAACGTACACGTGGGGGAGACTTTCTTCACCGAACGAGACGTTTCTCGGTAAGACGAGTGGCTCTCCTGATTTATCGGACATCGAGAACTCGCTACGAACGTTTTACGATCCTCCGACCGTCAAAATTTTGACCGACGCTCGGGAAATTCATCCTCTCGCTAATACACTGAGAAAAATTAGTTAATTTTACCAATTTTTTACTGTTTGTTGAATAACTGTCGAAATATTAGAAATATTTTAGTTTTAGAAACTAACAAGAATAAAGTACTACGATATTTTTTATTTTATTGTTAATTGAAAATTGCCAGCAAAGTTTACCAGCTAAAAGAGCTTAGATAAAATTCAAAATTCGATTAAGATGACTAATTTGCTGTTTCTATTCGACACAGTTGAACCGAGCTGTCAAATTTTTCTCGGTTTCACGATAAACCGTTAATAATTCAGAGGAGATAATCGCGGGAGAGCCTCGAGAGAGGAAAAACGAAACGAGCGAATCAACACGATCGGTCTATATCGCGCGAAGGGCAAACACGGGAGTTGTATGCCGGACTGGAGTGCTTAGAGTGCGCACACAAGTCGGCCGAGATAAAAAGCTCCGGCTCGTATATCGTCGGGACTCTTTTTTTTTTTTCGCGAAACGAGAGGAGGCCGCCCGGTGACAGAAGTCCGTGCTGGAATGTCGCACGGGGGCGTCAATCGGCTGAGTTCTCCTCTCGAGAGGGTTTTCGAGCTAATCGGAGAGCACGACAACCGTACGTGAAAGCTCTCGGCATTTTCCGTCGAGGTAGATAAGCTATCGAGAAATTTTTCCCGACGTTTTTCCGACGGCTCGAAATCTCAGCCCTTATCGACTCTCTACTCGAAGATCGCGAGACGTAATTTCACCCGATCGCGTGACGCGCTTCGTCAAATTTGTGACGCGAGCCGAGTAACGAGCTCCCTCGTCACAGGCGAAGATCGTTCCGCGAATAACCGGAGTATCGCGTTACGACGAGGCGACGAATTCCCGCTAAACGAGGTCAAACTGTCCGCGAGATCGTACCTGATGCACTCGATCGATCGCGACTCGCGCTCGACATGGCTGAGAATTGTTTTTTTTTTTTCTTCTCCAGCGAGCGAAGAGGAACACGGCGCGCGAGCCGGCCGACTAGCTCGCGTCGAGGATACTGTAATCTCTATAAACCGCGTTTGCATACTCGGGCCCTCGCGGCTCGGCCGGGTTAATCGGATCGGAGCAAAGACCAGCCAGCGACGAATCGTTGACGCACGAAACGCTCGACGATCGTGGAGCTCGGGCTCTCGTGCGGTTCGTTGTACCACAGAATGCCCCTTTCGCGGTTTACCCGATAACGACTGCCGATGCCGATTCTCTTATTTTTGTTCTCTGCGTAAAGTTGCGCAAAAATTACTAGGAAGAGACGAGCCGTTTCGCGTCTAGCGGTGATGAAAAATACGACGAAATCAATTGCGCGATATCGTACGCTGGTAACCTCGGCGTCCTCGGAAATATTCTTCTTTCGAGGTGCTAATTGCGTTACATTTTATTACTCGGGACTAATAATAGCCGAGCTCTTCCTCTTGCTATACCACGCGTGGCAATGAGATACGTGCGCCCGCGAGAACAATAAGTTCTGGGTTTTTTTCGACGTATCTTCTTAATTTATTTTTTTTTTTCTTTACAATACTGCCTCGATCGTGAGATATCGAAGATATCGAAATTCTGATATTCTCGCTATATACGAGCGAGCAATTTTCTTTTATGATTCTCAAAACGGCTTTTCGAACTCCGCGAGTTTATGGTAATAGGCTGATAGATATTCCGAGACAATTATTATTATCTTTGCTGTTTTTCCCTTATTACGCATATATTACGATATATTCAGAAATAATTTTGAATAAAATTGAGGAGCGAGGATCGACCATTCTAATCATTTCACATTTACACATGTACATTTTTATAAAACATAAATTCATTTCATATAAAAATGAAGGAAAATTGAAGAGCTCGTTTGAAATTATCCAGCGCGCCATCGTAGTTACCAACAGGGAGCTAGAAAACTCGATGCGAGTGTGCAATCGCGTTATCGCTCCTGGCGAACTCCTCGCTGACGTTCCGCTCGGCTTTTGGCGCCAGCTCGAGTTCGATGCGGCAACTACGACGCGAAGAATCCCCCGTACGAGTTTGTCGCTCGGAGCCGACAGAGTTCGAGCGGCTCTGCTTTATTTTCCATGGACCTGACCCTCTGTGGTTGCTATGGAGTTCACCCCCCCAACGTGTCTAATCAATATCCGCATCTACTCTCAACGTCGACTCGCTGCTCAATCGAGAGCAGGCACACGCGAGCGTCTCTCTGTTTTGAAGCCGAACATGTCAAAAGTTGACAGCGCGATTCTCCGACTCCTCGTTTCGAATTGAAGCGAGAATTGGCGTTTAGAGGCGCGAGGAGGGGAAGCTCGAACAAATGCCTCGCACGGGAGGGAAACGAGAAGATGAAAAGGCAAAATGTTAGAACATTGTCATTAGTGGTGTGCACGTTCACTTATCTGCTCGTTGGTGCTGCTGTATTCGACGCGTTGGAGTCCGAGACCGAGAAGAAGCGCTTGGAGTTTTTATCAGGTGAGCGGTTCAATTTCTCTCGGCTGGCATTGAAAATATATCGACTTGTTTTGGTTTCCGAATCCAGAGATAAAAGAGAACATGATGCGCAAGTACAACATTACGCCCGAGGATTATCGGATGGTCGAGATTGTGATAATCGAAAATAAGCCGCACAAAGCTGGCCCGCAGTGGAAATTCGCGGGGGCCTTCTACTTCGCCACTGTCGTCTTGGCTATGATAGGTGGGTGTGAAATTTTTTATTTCATTCAAAAATTCTCGTTTCAAAATTTTCTTTCTAAAAATATTCATAGTAATTCCTATTCGTTAATTTTTTTCTTTCTTGTCTCGGCTACGATAGGTGGGTGTGAAATTTTGAATTTCATTCTAAAAACATTCACGTCCCGTTAATTTTCAATAATTTCAAGGATACGGACACTCGACTCCAGTGACGGTCGGCGGCAAAGCCTTCTGCATGGCTTACGCGATGGTTGGCATCCCTCTGGGCCTCGTGATGTTCCAGAGTATCGGTGAACGTTTGAACAAATTCGCGTCGGTGATAATAAAGCGAGCGAAAATGTACTTGAACTGCAAAAAAGTCGAAGCCACCGAGATGAACCTCATGCTCGCCACTGGGATGCTCTCCAGCATAATCATAACAACCGGGGCTGCCGTCTTCTCCCGCTACGAAGGCTGGAGTTACTTCGACAGTTTTTATTATTGTTTCGTAACTCTCACCACAATCGGATTCGGCGATTACGTGGCGCTTCAGGTGAGAGGTCTCTTTATCGTCAAACGCGATATAAATTATCTCGACTGTAATTATTTCCAGAACGACCAAGCCCTGTCGAATAAGCCGGGTTACGTAGCTCTGAGTCTGGTCTTCATTCTGTTCGGACTGGCCGTCGTTGCCGCCAGCATAAACTTGCTGGTTCTCCGATTCATGACCATGTAAATATAAATTGAAAATCTGCAGTATTTTTATTTAAAAAAGATTTACAAAATAGTAAGAATAGTAATACTATTGCTTATAGCAGTTTTGAGAGATTTTAGTTCGATTTACTAAATAATTAGTTAATTTCTCTAACTCGATGTTCATTAATTAATATACACTCCTCAAAACAATCATACAATTATACGACTAAAAATTCGTTCGAATTAAGCAGCTGATCATTTTAAAGAGGAAGATTCAAGTCTCAAATTGATCACTTGAATTTAGTTTTTAGCTTATTATTATTAGAAATACAATCATTAAAAAATTAAAACTGCTTATTTAATTTGAAGATTACAGCAAAATCGGGCAAATCTCTTAGTGTGAGTTAATTCGATTTTCTTCGATAGGAACACCGCGGATCCTCGACGAGACGACAGCGAGTTGCAGTCGGCTTCTCACCACGTGCTAACGTTGGACGGAGAGGTGGTGGCGGTGAACGGGAGGCTACTAGCCGGCCACGATCCGATTCTACACGAGACCGACGACTGCGTGAGTGTGTGTTCTTGCACGTGCCTGGGCCCGGCCAGCTCCGACCTGCTCGACCCGTCTGGCTATCAAGGCTACAGGCCACCCTCAAACCCCTCGAGTTTTCACATGAAACGCGCGTCCGTTTGATGGATGCACTCGCGTAGCTGCATCTTGAACAATCGCTTGTCGAGTGCAGACGACATCGACCTACTCGATATCGAGAACAGCGTCGAGCCGTGTAGTGAATTTTATCGAATCTCATCCCCAGAGTCAACCTAAGACTCTCCTAAGATTTGTCGAATGTGATTAAAAGTGATATAGACGTATGAATTTTTAGACGGTACGGTAAACTCGTCGAAGCGAATCTCGGAGAGATGTAAAATTTGTATCATTAGACTTTTTGTATATACGATTTAAGATATTCGATATTATAAATAAGATTGTAATATAATGTGAATTTTTAATAAACGAGAACGTTATTTTGACATATGACTGCGGCTTTTTGTTTCTTGTTGAGTACTTCACGATATTATATCTGTCATTGATGCATATAGTGTGATTTATTTTAATATTTTTAAAATGCATAAGTGTAAGTTGAATTTAGTGATAAATTCTCGCAAAAATATGGATTATTGGACTAGAAAATGGATCGACTGGTTCAGTATTGATTTTCGTACTCCGAATTGCAAGATTCACATGGATAGCGTGGCAGCTGTTGCGAATGAAAAGAAAAGACACATAGAATCAAAGTACTTGTTCATCATACACCCCATGAGTTATGCTAGGTACGATCGATTCAGAAATTAAAAATAAGAAATTGTAACAATTCAATTTTTTAGATTCGTATGGAATAATTTCATGACTCTAATATATTTTATATCGTTCTTCACTATACCGTTCATGATTTGTATGTTCGTAATGAATTCTCAGAGAATAGTATTCGATCAAATTAATCTACCAATTTACGTCATTTGCTGGATTGGGATTATAATGGATTTGATGACAGGATATTGGGATAAAAATGAAAGGATTGTCGAATTCGATCCTAAGCGCATTATCATGTACGCACGTTTCGCTCTGCATAAATTAACCGAGTTTACTATTCATTCATCTATTTCGTAGGATGTATGGAAAAAGGTATTTGCTAATCGACATCTTGTCGTCGTTACCATACGATTGGCTAACTTCGGATTATCGTCGACTTCCTGGCCAGAACGCATCTGTGTTGATAATCGTCTGTAATTTATTGCCTCTCTTGAAATTATTACGATATCCCACCATGCGTTATTATTTGTACCAATTATTTCACGTAAGTCGATTTTATTACTCTCAATTCTCGTAATTATTATCTCGCGTTATTTTCCAGCACTTCGAGCTAGACGAGTATTATTACGACATCGGTATGCTGATCATGTTCACCATATTTTTGCTTTTCTGGTTCTCCTGCTTGTGTTACCTGGTGCCCGTATTAGTGATGCACACTTTCAACGTCCCACCAACGGTGAGAGATTTAATAAAAATTCTCTTCTCGTTTTTACGTCAATCGGAATTTTATAGGAATGCGAAGATTGTTGGTCGTTTGGTTTCGAAGATAAGAGTCCTTTCGAAATTTTCCATTATGCATTTTTTATCGTTGTGGAAAATATTTTCGCTAGCGGGTTCGGTATAATCGCTCCCAAAACGAGCGGGTACTTGGCGATCAGCGGTGTTCTAATGATCGTGGGCAGACTGGTTGAGTGTTACATAATAAGTACGTTTTAATTGAATTAGTAAAAACGTAAGCAAACAATAACATCGTTAATTTCAGATGTTTTTCTTCAAATAAGCGGCGGAAGCAAAGCATCGGAAACCAAATTTCAAGAAATAATCGATCAGGTACGAGCGTTCACTGTACAGAAACAATTGCCGGTTCATATGAAGAAACGCCTTCTCACTTATTACAAATGCCGATTTAAAGGAAGCTATTTTCGAGAAAATACGATATTATCGACTTTATCAGGTACTTAAGTTTTTTATCCAATTAATCGGTAAAACATGACTATCTCCTTGTTGATTTTAACGATTCAGATCAGCTCCGTCAAGAAGTGTTATTTGAATCGTGCCGTCGTCTGGTCGAGCATGTTATGATATTTAAAAACTTGCCGCGAGAAAAATTGCAGGAGATCATAGAAAGCTTGAAATTCGAGATTTATTTTCCGAATGATTTTATCATTAAAGCCGGGACCCAAGGGGATTGCATGTTCTTTTTAGCCACGGGAACGGTTGCTGTTATAACGCCAATGGGAAAAGAAATCTGTCATTTGGAAGATGGAGCTTTTTTCGGCGAGGTAGCACTTATAGCGCCTGATCAAAAACGTGTTGCTAATGTAATCGCGATAGAAATTTGCGAAGTATATCGACTGAATCGAAACGATTTTCGAAAAACGGTAGCTGTTCACTCAGAGTTATTTACAGAAATTGAAAAAATTGCAACCGAAAGAATTCAAAGAACTATGTACATTGAGGAAGAACAGAAACGAAAATTATTACGACGCAGTGCAACAAATTACAGATAATGTTTTTTTTAAGCAATTTGTGATTTCGGGTATGAAAGACAGAGACGAGCGAATTATTTAATTATATATTCAAGGATCTTAAATATTATTATTGTCCGTACAATACTTGTATAGTAGTGTTCATTTGATTCTATTTTAATTTCAGTAATATATTATTCAATACCTAATATACTTAAATCTACAACTATTTTCGCTAATTCTATTGTATTAGCGATGTAATGAATTACACGTGGAACAATAATATGTTGTAGATATAAATCGTTTTAATTAATCATATATTGTTTTTCTCAATGGTATCTAAATTTCATTTAGTGATTTCATTTTACATTTCGAAATAGACATTAAAATATAATATAAAGCAATAGTAAGCATAATAACTCATGTTATACAATTTTATTTCCGCTCCTTCGTTCATTTTGAATATCTTATTGCACTAACCAATGAAATCTTCTTTTATACCTAAATTTGATATGACGATAGAAATTTGATCCAACAATTGATACACATTTTTAAACAAACTACTATTCGATGATGTATATTCTATAAATTTTTTACATCTCTTTTGACTACATCTAGAAGAGTGCGAAGATGAAAAGTGCTTAATATGAATGAGAATTTCATAACATCATTTCACAATTTATGAAGTGGAAAATTTTGAGAATGTTAAAATTGAAAATTACATTACAAATTTTCCGTTTGATTAAGATTATCTTTCAATCTATATTAAGCACTCCCCATTCTACTTCCTCTTAAAAGTTACAATAAGGCACTGTTTTTGCGATGACTAAATCTATAGATGTATAGAATAGTTTATTGCAAAAAAAACCAATTGTTTAAAAGTTGATTCGGAAAATTGTGATTATGGTTCGTGTCGACAGGAGCATCGATGCAAAGGCTTCTGACACCGTTTAGCGGCTCGCTAGTAAACTATGCTTACTTTTTCACAAATGACGATGTGATTATAATTATAACATAATGCAATTATTATTACAATTAGTTGTAAAGGAACAAATTAAGATGTAATGTGTTAACTGCGTACACATGATACGTGACTGATCATAACAGTATATTACATATTTCTAACTGTACATATGTGTTATATTTTTAGACTGAAAGTATACCAGATTAAGGTAGAAATTAAAATACAACACTTGAATAACTATTAAACATCGTCACTCATAAAGATGTCGAAAAATGCCTCTTGGGATTCGAAGAGTTGGCGGTGCTATTACTCGCCTCATAGACAAACTTTTATCTATATATGTTTTTTCGTTGGACTAGGATGATTCAGCGTCAGATCGTATATACATAGATGAAGACAGTAAAAAAAGGTAAAAGATTAGAAAACATACAAAATGTTAGGATGTATTGGTTCACAGTCGTGTATTTCCATTTCGTATCCTAGATTCGAGTTCCATTAATATTATGGCAAACTATATCTATGTATAAACGCTCTAAGGCTTTGGCAGTGAAAAATGTAGATTATTTGGTATCTCCGAGAGTACAGTATCCGCGTTCAATTTATGCGATTACAAATTTCTTTCGTAGTTCAGCAAAAATCTTTTGATTATCTTTCTGAACACTCTACGTACCAGTCGGAAATTACCAGAAATTTAATTTGGCGTTTTACAAAAGTATATCAAACAAAGATCTCCTTTTCCTAGTGTTCTCTAAATGCGGGCCTCTCGATGGCAGTTGTCCGGCTTCTGTACACGATCGGCAACAGAATTTAGCGTAATATTGATGAGTACAGTATCTTGCCATGACAATCAGATCGCACTTGGCAAAGAAGGAATTATCTTGACAATCTGGGTGGATGAATATTCCTAAAAATATGAAAATTATGTAGTATAGATAAAATTTTGTGGTGCATTTATAATATTCTGTAATATTCTACCTTCAACTCGTATATCGACACTATCGGAGTCACTCGAATATTCATTGGTCGCTTCGCAACGATACCGACCAGAGTCTTCTTTACGGGCATCGCTAATGAGGAGCCTGTTCGCTTCTAAAATAAAAAAAAAAATATTTATTGAAGTAATTTTTCTAAATCGTTTATTTATTTTTGTAAAAATAAATTCCTAAGAACGTACCAGATATTTTCACTCTGTTGTTTGTCTGAATCAGCTGATCATCCTTATACCACAACACACGTGGAATCGGGTAGCCATCTACGTTGCATCCAATGCTAATATCACTAACCTCAGGGAATTGAGTTTGGCTTACCGATACGGTGACATTAATCGGTACTGTTGAAAAAAATTATATAATCAGAATTTTAATCCAAAAGTGTATATATTTAAAAAATCTAAAAAAAAGCAATAAATTAAAAAACTGCAAGCATTTCAAAAAACATAAATATGCGTTCCAACAGAATTTTTTTCTCTGCGTAAGCTGAAATGAAAAAAATGCAATGAAGAGAAAAAATTTCGCGTGAGTGAAGTAGCGAGACTCTCACCTTTGAATTTGGCACTGCCAGGTTGGACAGTTGTGGTTCCATGCAAAGGAATGACACCGGGAATGTGTTGGGTTGGGTAAACAGGGGCCAAGGACGGATAGGGAGGAGACTGAGGTCTGGTAGGTCGGTAAGGGTATTGCGGTCTTTCTGTAGTTGGTCTCTGCGGAGGTTCTACGAGGTATCTGGTGAAGTTTTGGTGTTCGGGTTTGACATTATAAACGGGACCGATCGATTGAAGGGTGACCGACCACGAGGCGGGACGTTCTATACCGTTATAGGCTTGACAAGTATAAACACCGAGGTTAGTTAATGCCACTGTACGAATAAGTAAGGTATAATCGGTATTTTGTTCGTAATTATCGGACATCATAGGCAACATGCGATCCCCGTGCCACCAAGTTATGAACGGTCGCGGCCATCCCATAGCGTAACAGTGGAGTTCCGTAGGAGCATTCATCGACACAGTAATAGCTGTACCTGGTTCTCCAATTATAGCGGCTGGATGGTCGTGTGGTTCTACATAGTATGGAAAAAGAGATCATGCGTAGGATCGAGTTATTATTCATTCCACCACATTAATTTTTAGATTTTCATCCGTCACCACAAACTAATTGTTCTTAGTTATATTATTAGTTATTATATTCTTCTTTTTCATTCTTAGATTTTTTAACTTACCTGTAACTTCCAGTTGATATTCTATTCTCACTGGTGCTCCCAAACCATTGTCAGCAGTACAAATATATATTCCTCTGTCGTAACTATACAAGTTAACAATTTGGAGAGAACCGTCGGGAAGAATTCGTCGTCGGGCTTCCGAATTAGCGATCTACCGTCGTAATTTGGCAATTGAGTTATCATTGTAAAGAAATTATTCCTTCAGAAAATCATAAAAAATTCAAATTTACCAGAGAAGTGTCCTTTCTCCATGTTATAACTGGAATTGGATTTCCTATTACAACGCATTTCATGGTGACGTAGCTACCTTCTTCAGCGTGTACGTGAGGATCTTCTGGTTGTTGAATAGAAGCTGGTTCAGCGCCACGAGGTGGTGTCACCGGTGGTACAAATGGTGGTGGTGTGGTCCAAACTTCTTCAGAAGCTGGTTCCAAACATGAAGAGCCACAGCCATTACTGCAACATTTCTGTTCACCAGCACATTCCGCGTCAGTTGAGCATTCTTGCTCGCATCTTGTACTATTCGAGACGTATGGGCAACGACCTGGTTTCGTGGCTACACAAATTTTTTACATAAATTAATATTTATAATATTATATGTATGTTTAATAGAGATCAAGAAAAATATTAAAATGCTTACTCGATCTACAGACTCCTTTGTATTCTGTGCCATCAATGGTAGCGACCAAAGTGATAGCGCACGTTGTACCCTGAGGACAAACTTCAGCTCTGCAGGGATCAACACAGCGGCAACGTTCGCAATCTTGAGCATCAACAAATGCCTCCTTGCCGTATGGACAGCGAATCGCGTTGCATTCTTCTCGCGCTTCTGCGCATGGATCTTTCGTATCTTTGCCTGTGTCCACGTCAATTTCATTACTCGCTGTGAAAAATTATACAATGAGAACAAATATAAAATTTATAGGAAACACAAAAAAAAATCAAAAAGAATAAAATTTATAACATAAAATGAAATAAAAAATGCCATAGCTATTTTTGTGAAGCTGGTTCAAGCGAACTTAAAAAATCTGAAAATAAAAAATTCTAAAATTTATAGTGATGACTGCTAAGTTACAGCATTCGTCACTTACTCCTGTAACAAGTATTGATACATGACTCGAAAGTCTTGAACCTATTACGGTTACCACCGCAACCAGTATAAATGAATGCGCGACAAGTTTGTCGTTCTTCATCGAAATAGAATCTCTTATGATTTCCAGATGTGCATGATCCACTGTCTACTGGTTCTCTACAAATTTCTAAATTCCCAAAATAATGTTAGATTACCACCGAACGTTAATAATTATTTTTTCATAGAAATACATATGTTATTCAACATTTCTGTTTTTTGTATTTTCCATTTAGGACACTTAGTAGAAATAGAAAAGAATATACCTAAATGCGAAAGTGCCGTATCGTTTCCAGAAGGCGCGGGTTCTTCGTGATGAATGCAAACAGATTCACATTCAGCCGAGGTGCTAAACCTATTAGCATTGCCTTCGCAACCGCCGTAGATGAATTCACGACAGCCACGAATGCTAGAATCGTAGAAGAATTTACGGAACGATCCTCTGCAAGGACCGGGATCCACCGATTGATTACACATATCTGTAACAAAAATTTTATATTAAATACAAATTCATTAAATAATTTATCTCGAATATTACCTTGTCCTTTGAAGTCTCCACACAAACGTTCACACTGTTCTTCAGTCTCGAATCTGTTAGCGTTACCTTCACAGCCACCGTAAATGAATGCTTGACATTTTCGTGCGTTCGAATCGTAATAATAAGCAGTAACTTCTCTGTTGCAAGGACCAGCGTCAACAGGAGCCATGCAAATTGGACTGCTCGGAATAACTTCAGGTGGAGTACGAATTGTTGTAGGTGGTTGCTGATCGACTGCTGGTTGCCTCTTGCAAGACCTTTCGCAAGAATCTTTGTCTTGGAAGCGATTTTTATTTCCTTGACAGCCACTGTACTCGAAATCGTAACAGCTGTCGGTGCGTTGATCGTAATAATACTGCCTAACAAATTCGTTACAAGGTCCAACAATTTGGGGTAATGTGCAAGGATTTTGAACATTTCCACATCGGTATTCGCACTCTTCGCGAGAGTTGAAATTGTTGCCGTTGCTCTGGCATCCTCCGTAAGCGAATTGTTTACATACGCCTTCTCTACTATCGTAGAACCATTTAATTTGATTTTCTGAGCAAGGGCCGTGCTCGTTGGGTAAGAAGCAGAAGTCTGGAAAGAGAAAAAATGAATTTGAGAAACTGACGAATATTTATAATAAAATAACCATACCTGTTCTGAATTCAGTTTCCACAGGAGCTGGTGGCGCAGCTTGACACCTGCCCATACAGTCTTGTTCAGTCAAGAAGTTGTTGCCATTGCCGCCACAACCACCATAATAGAACTGACGACATCTTTCTTCGTAAGAATCATAATACCATCTTTGAGTGTAATTATGGCATTCACCCAAAAGTGCAGGCAGGAGGCAAGTATCTTGTTCTGTCCGGAAAGAAGTTCGCGATTAAATTAAAAAATTTGAGTTTCAAGAGGATGAGGAAAGAAAGATATAATTTCAATGTGCATGAATTTATTCATATCATTAGCTTGAGGAGATTATACGAAGCGAAGTTTAACGAAACTACTTTAGCGGACTTTTTCTATTTGGCTTACCAATCTTCGGAGGACAGTCCTTCTCGCATGCATCTCTAGATTCGAAATTATTATCATTTCCACCACAACCAGTGTAATAGAACGGCATGCAACGATTTTCCGTTTGCTCAAAGTTCCACCTAGCATGCTTGTCTGCGCAACTACCTTCGGCTCGCGGCAGCGAACAGAAATCTGTTAAGTGTATTAAATTATCATGCAGTGTTAAATGTAACCAATACCAATGTATTTGTAGATTAATTAACCGCTGTTAAATATTGATCTGTGTGTTGCGTGTATTAAAAATGATAATATGAATTACGATAACATGCTCATTCAACCATTTTTTTAATATGTGTGCACGTGAAAGGCAACGGTTTGAAATTCAAATAGGGCAATATAAAAATTCGTATTTCAAGAAAATCAAAATCAACCTTAATAATTTCGAATTGAAGCAACATATAGAGTACAAGTAGGTAATGTGGGTTCAGCCAACACCTATGGAGAAAAGAAATTTTGCTAAAAAAACCGACCATAAATAGCGATTTGTTTAACAGCCACCATCTATTTTAAAAACCGCGTACAGACGTGAATTTTTTATTCACTTCTCGTTCTCACAATAGTACCTCGTTGCGCACAACGCTGTTGGCAGACAGCGAGAGTGCGGAATTTATTGCCGTTGCCTTTACAACCGCCGTAAACGAATTGCCTACAAGTCTGATGCTTCGCATCGTAATACCAACGCAACAACGAGCCAGGACAGGGTCCAGGCTCTCTCTCCAGGACGCATATATTCTGCGGCATTACTGTAAAATTTAACTTTTAATTTTGACGACCGTGAAAGTGTGGCCCATTCATCTAAATATCGTGTTACAACCAGTGTTCAAAAAATAAGTTTGAGTGCATCGGTTATTGTTAATGTCCAATTACTCAAATATTAATTCCAAAATGTCTCATTCGATTAGTTTTAATTGTAACTGAATTCCTGCACGCACATAATTCATTTTAAAAATGACGTACCTTTGCTACGACCGGGTTGTAAACATTTCTGATGACAAGCAACTTCGGTTGGGAAGTTGTTGCCGTTTCCTTTACAGCCTCCGTATCTAAATGGCTCGCACCTATCGGCTTCTTTGTTAAAGAACCACCTCATAAAGTTTCCTTCGCAAGGTCCTTCTTCTTTCGGCTGGTCACAAGGATCTATTCACAGAATAGTGATTTATAGTATACGTTTAAATATGCAAATTGAACAAAAGAATATCTTACCAATATTATCAGGAACGACGCAACGACTTTCACACTCTTCTCTGGTCTTGAATTTATTCGCGTTACCAAGACATCCGCTGTAAACGAATGGACCGCACTGTTTCCTTGCAGCATCGTAGTACCACATTGGATAGTAACCCTCGCATGGACCGGTGATTTTCGGCAAGTGACATACATCTGAAGAATTTTAATTATTAAAATAAATGAAATAGCCAGAAAAAAATTTAAAACAAAACTCATACCTCTTCCTTTGGGTTCCACACAAACTTCTCTACATTCTTCTTGAGTTTTGAATCGGTTATCGTTTCCTTCGCAACCGCCATACCAGAATCGGGAGCAGCCACCGTATTCCGTGTCGAAGAACCACTTGACAGTGAAGTCTCTGCACGTACCTCTATCCTTTTCGAGAGAACAAGCCGCACCTGGTGTAACTGGTACAGTAAGACAACCTTCAAAGTTCTCTCCTTGAGCTTCTTCAACTCCATCTGGACAGCAGCCGTATTTCGAGGCGTCGCAAGTACAACCAGCGAAGTTGGGTCCTTTGGCGGGAGTTTTCCCGTCGGAGCAGCATTTGAATTCAGTATTTTCGCAACCACATCCTAGACAGACAACATTTTTGTGAAATCTCTTCAACTTATTTTGTAAATAAAAATATTACCTTGACCATGAGGTCCTTTGGCAGCATTAACACCATCTGGGCAGCAACCAAATTGGTAAGTATAGCACGGGCAGCCTTCGAATTTGGGTCCGGAAGCTGGCGTGATTTTGTTGGGACAGCAACCGTGGGGTGTGTAATGACAACCACATCCTTCGTTACCAGGTCCTCGAGCAGCAGTTGTGTTATCGGGGCAGCAACCGAAACGAGTGTATTGGCATCCACATCCGTAATTATTGGGGCCTCGTGCTGGTAGAATATTGTCAGGGCAGCATTTGAATGGCGTTGATAAGCAGCAGCCTTCTCTGTTCGGTCCGTGAGCCGGTGTGACATTGTCTTCACAGCATCCAAATGTAGTGTTTTGGCAAGGAAGTTGACAACCGTAGCCATCTGATCCAAGAGCAGCGGTCACGTTGTCTGGGCAGCATCCGAAGTAAGAGGCAGTGCAGTTTTCGTAATCGATTACGTCACAGCCTTCGAAGTTAGCACCGGTCGCTGTGAGAATTCCGTCAGGACAGCAACCGTAAGTAGAGTTGGCGCAGTCTTCGAATTCCATAGTAGTTGTTTCGAATTCGTCACCGGTTACTGGTGTTACCGTCGGTTCCTCGCAACCTGCATGATAATGAAAATTTTAATTACGAAGTTTAGCGAAAGAAAAATCTATCTTAAATACCTTCTCCATCTGCACCTGAAGCAGGCTTAATACCGTCTGGACAACAACCAAATTTGGTATTATTACAGCATCCCAAGAAATCTTTTCCGCTAGCGGGTGTTTCTTTATCGGGGCAACATCCAAATCTACAAAATACAAAAAAATAAAATGAAGTGAGTAGAATAATTTTTATCGATAAAATAAATTAGATTACTAACTCGGTTTGGTTGCATGGTTTCTTGCATCCTTCGAAGTCGTTTCCTTCGGCAGCAGTGACTCCATCGGGACAGCATCCAAATAATGATTCAGCGCAGTGGGTATCCGGACAATCTTGATTTCTGGGACCAGCGGCAGGTGAAACGCCATCAGGACAACATCCGTATTTCGTTTCGTTACACGTAGTTGGCATGGGACATCCTTTACCGAACGGTCCTTCTGCAGGAGTGACTTGATCGTAACAACATCCATATTTGGTTGTTTTACAACTCTTCTTCTTCTTGTAGACCTTGCACTTCCTGAGTTTCCGGTCTTCGGATATCGAGCTAATTGTACTCCAGTAATCCAAAACTAAAATAAGAAAATGTTCACAAAATGTTATTTTTTTCATGTTTATATAAAAAAAAATTACGTACTGTCTGTTCTGCCAGTCATTCCGCTTTCTTCGCTCGAAACTGTAGTTTCTCCCGATTCGGTTGTCATTCCAGATTCCGTTGTTTCCGCAGACATCGTGCTCATACCCGATTCGGTGGTCACTCCTGATTCTGTTGTTTCACCAGATTCAGTTGTTTCACTACTGACTGTGGTCATGCCAGATTCTGTAGTTTCGCCAGATTCAGTTGTAGCACCAGATTCTGTTGTTACACCAGACTCAGTCGTTTCACCGCTAGCTGTAGTCATACCAGATTCCGTGGTTTCGCCAGATTCAGTCGTGGTACCGGATTCAGTCGTAGCTCCGGATTCGGTAGTTACGCCAGATTCGGTCATTTCGCTGGAAATTGTTGTTTCTTCAGATCCAGAGACAGTTGTTTGTTCAGTGGTCATTCCAGACTCGGTAGTGCTCGATTCAGTCGTAGAATATTCTCCTGATACATCGGTACTAGATTCAGTTGAAGTCTCTGTAGATCCAGACAATTCGGTGGAACTTTCTGTGGTCGAACCGAATTCTGTTGTCTCAGTACTTTCTGAAATTACAGTTGCTTCGGTATCGGTTTCCCTGGTCTCTTCAAATTCACCTTTCACTTCGAGGAGTGTACCCGTCATATCAGTAGCAATCGTCGTGCTTGGGAATTCAGTTTTAGTACTCATGTCTACAAAAATTGAACAATGTTATTACTGAGAAAAATAAATTTAATTTGATTTTTAATTACCGCTAGTTTCAGTGCTGCTGTCAGTAGTGGTGCTACTGTCTTCTGTAGTGCTGTCAGTAGTTGACGCACTTTCGGAAGTTGGCATACTGTCCGTGGTTGGCATGCTATCGGTGGTTGGTGTGCTGTCACTAGTTGGAGTACTATCAGTAGTTGGTGTACTATCGGTAGTTGGTGTGGGATCTGTCTCTGAAGAACTGTCTGATGTAGATGTAGAATCTGTCGTTTCACTTTCGGTAAATTCAGTCGATGAAGAGACTGTAGTTCCATCGCTGGTGCTGGATACTTCAGTCGAAGACGATGTAGTCGTTTCCGTTTCGTCAGAAGACGAAGTAGATCCTTCGGTAGTTACAGATCCTTCAGTAGATTCTGATCCTCCAGTAGATTCTGATCCCTCAGTGGTGTCTGATCCACCAGTGGTTCCTGATACTTCAGTGGTCGCTGATGCCTCGGTAGCTTCGGATCCTTCGGATCCTCCTGTTGTCATGCCAGATTCAGTTGTTCCATCTGTCACCGCCGATGTGGTACTTTCGCTTTCTGATGAAGCTGCTTTAAATAATTTCGTCATTAAAAATATTATCATGAAATTTAAAATTTAAAAAGTTATAAAAATTTTACTAAATACATAAAGTTTTGAATTTGTATGCTGAAAATAATGTCAATACCAGACGATAATGTTGAAACTGATGCATCGGTAGATTCTGTTACACCAGATTCTGAAACTCCTGATGTAGTAATGTCAGTGCTTTCAGATTCATCTGTTCCAGAAGATGATAAACCGCTAACAGTTGTTCCCATTGATTCAGTGGCACCGCTGCCTGATTCTGTCATCTCTTCTGTTTCTCCTGTAGCCGTAGTTTCTTCTGGCGATGTTCCACTTCCTTCGAAAGTGGTGCCACCAGACATCGAGGAGGCGTCCGTGAAGAATGTGCTCAGTTCAGTGAATTCTTCGTCGCCACTGCCTTCGCCGCTTCCCTCGCTCGTTGGGAACGAAATGTCGCCTCTGGACCAACCAGCGTCACTGTACATCATGTCCTCGCTGAATGGCGAACTCAATGGTGTTGCTTCGGTTCCTCCTGATTCTTTTGTTTCTTTCTCCTACATCGATATCAATTAATATTAAATTATAAATTAAAAACAAGAGTATAGTAAATAAAATTTTCCACTCACATCTGTACCAAGACTAGAGATGACAGTAACGAAGTCTTCGTCCTCGTATACTTCGCATTCATCTTCTTCGTCTTCTTCTTTTTCAGGTTCTTCTGTGATCATCGTCACCTTCTCTGGTTCAATCGGTGTAACTTCGTCTACAAGGAAAGGGAACGAAGTTAACTTATTTTTCATATTTTATCTCACTAGCGTACCTTCTCCACACGCGTGTGTGTTGCAACTCTCTTGACTGAACATTATCGTTTCGGGATCGCAGTTGGATACAGGGGACGTCATATTGTCTTTCATGCAAATAACTTTGCGAGTCATCTCTCCGCCACCACAAGGTTTCGAACACTGAAGTCAAAATTATATTAGAATTTTTCGCCGATCACGATTAGCAATTTGATAAACTCAAACGTACTTCGCTCCAAGGACCGGCGAACCATTCACCCTTACAGTCTTCAGCTTCGACAGTGCAGTTCTGGGTATCTTCGAACTTCTCTGCTGGGTCACATTTATCGTCCGGAACTTTTTTCAGTGTGTCGTCGTCGGCGAACGTCGCGCAAAATACTTTGCGGGTCTGAATACCCGAACCGCATGTCGCTGAACACTAAAATTTTTTGTCATTAATTATTTATTCAACAAATATAAGTGGAAATAACTCTAGCCACGTTTTCATTTACCTTACTCCATTGCGAGGTGTACCATTCGTGCTCGCATTTCGTCGTCGTTTCGCATTTCCTTATTAATTCCGGTTTCTTCTCAGCATCGCACTTATCATCGGGATAAACAGTTCCATCCTGCGTCATACATTGAGCAGTCCTAGTCTCCTGCGAGAGCCCGCATTTCTCGTCGCACTGTAAAAATTTCATATTAGCGACCCTTGTTTGAATCTAAAAATCTAAAAACAATATACAAACTCACCCCGCTCCATTTGGAAGTGACCCAGTCGACTCCAGCGCAGGGCCGTAATTCGCAAGGTTTTTCGCTCTCCGGTACTTCACCTCCACATACAGAATCATCGAGCACTTCTATTTTGCCGTTCCTCTTGATGAAGCAGGTTACTTTCCTCGTTTGCTTTCCAGGACCGCACAGGTGATCGCACTAAACGGAGTTACTCGCACGTTATATTACCGTTAGTCACAGAACTGTATGGAGTGTTTAGACGTTCACTTACCGGCTTCCAGGGTCCGAGATGCCACTGTGGACACTCGACGTCCTTGTTGCACTCTTGCGTCGTATTGCCTTTCGGCCCGAGTTTCTCCAAGCACTGAGAGTCGTCCACGACGGTCGGAATGCCTCCTGATACGAGCTGCTCGCATTTGATCTCTCTAGTCTGCTCTCCCCCCTCTCCACAGGGTTTGCTGCATGGACTCCACTGGCTCTCAACCCACTCGGGTGGGCAGGGTTCGTCGCTACAACCTTGCGTGTCGGGTGGTGCGAGTTGGGGATCGCAGAGACCCGCGTCGACTGGCTGGCTGTCGCGTCTTCGCACGCACAATACTCTCCTCGACTGGTAACCTATGAATTTTATGAATAAATTTATCGGAAAATTGATCTCACAGCGAGTTTTAGATGGAGTGTTCTCGATCTACCTCCTCCGCAAGTCGCGCTACACGATGAAAATTCATCTGTTACCCATGTGTAACTATCCGGATCGTGATGTGGGGAGAATTTTTTTGGAATACTGTATTTGTAGTGAACTCCGACGTTGTGGTCTTGATAGAGCAGCTAGAAATGAATTTCGATGTTAAGAAATGAATTTGAATCAACGAATTGATTAGGACGGCAAATTAGTTTTTGTTAAACTTACGACTATGTAGATCGGTTCGTTTGTGGGTCCGAGGGCAGTAATAGTGTCGGGAGCGGAAAATCCTTGCGGGTCTCTCGAATAATGGAAAATAGTTCCAGCGAAACGTAAACTACGTGGAAAATCTATCCTCCAATTTCCATTAAGATAGTAATGTCCCGTTGTGTTCCTTACAGCTGAAATAATTTGGCGTTCGATAAAAATGTACAAAAAAATTTTTCACTTTGTTATTTACCGAGATAATTATTGGATGGTTGAATTTCTCTGATTTCGATGTTCGTTGCTCCTTCGGGTATCAGCAAAATGTCGATGTATCCTGTGGGAGATGAAAAATTATTGAATATTTTTATTCAAATTTACTCGGCGCGGGTACGTACCAACTTGCAGGTCGTCGGTATCGAACAGCCCGTTGAGCGTGTTGCAATCTGACCCGTCACCGCCGCAATCTCGGCAGGCGTCTTCCTTAGCATCGCTGCCCAACATCATGTCACAACCAACGGGCTGTTGACATATGCAAAACGAGTATTGATATAGCGCTTAATATGGTATACGAAGGTTCTGCGAGTCGAACAATTTGATCGGAAAAATACAGTCAAAAAATTACTAATCTCCCGAACCAAAAAATGTAACCTTACTTTTTTGCGTATAAAATTCCCGCGGGCTAACCCGCCAGAAAATTCGCGGCTGCACCGCTTTGAAAGCGATTCTTCTCCAGAAAAGCTCCATTCTTTTAGGAACTTTACACTTTACACCCAGAAACTTACGAAAAGAAATCGTACGCGACAGACGCACTGTTTTTTGAACTGTTTGAAATCGTAACGGTCGTATTGCGCCGTGCGTAGCCACGTAAATAAGACTAAAATCTACGCCATAATCGGTAATAACCGTAAGTGGCGCCGCCATTTCATGAGAACTTATTAACAATGAATAAAATACTATTGTTATAAATATTAAATTTTATACGTAATAACAATAATCGTAATACAATAAACAGTCATATAAAAATGAATAATATAATAAATAGATATTTTTATATGAATATATTTACATGTAAATAAAATGAGATTATATATTATTAATTAAGTATATTTATTCATTGTATTACTTTTTATTTATTATTATTATATACGATTTAATTCAACGAAATAGTATTTTATTCATGCTTTATGTAGTACCAATATTCGCCACAAGTGACGCTAATAATAATCCTAACGGCATGCGTAGATCCCAATCTTGGTCGTGTGATTACACACTGCGCAGGCGGCCATTATGATTTTAAAACATCAGTCGCATCGATTGCGTCATTCGCGCTGTGTTGTGTATACAATTTTTTTAGAGGTTAATTTTTCGAATCGCGATTGTTTACCACGACCGCGTTTTGTTTCACTTTTTTTTTACAAGTTTCCAAGTGTGAAGTGTTGAGAGTAACGTTTTTTGAGAAACTGGAACTGACCATCCCTTTCAGAGATTATATTCGCCAAAAAGGTAAGGTTATAATTTTTGACTCGGTAGGTCCACAATTTTTTTAAACGTTTGTATTTTGTCTGCGAACTAATTTTTGCGACTCGGATTATCACGGCCCACACAAGCCATCTTACCCTACATCTGCCTTCGACGCACACGTCATTTTTCTCGATGTCGCACGGAGTCCCGTCAATCACTTGCATTCTGTGCCTGAAAAAGAATCGCTCTCCCCGAGGCATACAGTTGAGCTCGCATTTGTTCGGTCCTCCAGTGTACGGGATCCAACTGGGATTTTTTTTTACAAAAATTAAATTCAACATCGTTTTAAAACTAAATTAAAATTTAACGTGAAATGAAATGTTATCAATTGATAATATGAATTTTTTAATTATTTAAAATAATTCGGATACTCACTCGTAATAAATTCCTTCGAAAGGAACGTTGTTGAATTCAGCGCACTGTTCAGCCCTGAAGTCTTTGGTCCCACCGGGGCATTGCTGGGGGAGATGAAAAATTATATTTTTTCAATTCGCGGAAACGCAAGGCAATCGTAGCAAAATGATAAGCACAATGCTCGAATTCGTTCTTCATCGTGTTTAATTTAATTTCGAGGTCCTAGAGGGTTCTCGTGTTATTTGTCAGGGCTAGTCAGATGGGATTATACGTTAATAATTGATCGCCCGAAGTCAAGGAGAAGGTTCGTAAAATGAAGCGAGTAATTTTTCCCGAACATACATAATTCTATTTAGTGTTACAAAAGGGACGAGCTGCCTGTGCGTCCGCGTATAACGATTAATCGAAAATATTCATTATGTATACAGTTGGGAGATAAAACCGAGGCGCAACAGTTATGAACTATTTAAAAACGATGAAAAATGAGAAACCGAACGGACACGCATTCCCAACATATGTGTCTTTCACGGGCCATCTAGTGAAACATTGTGGCCATAAAGGTTTCTGCAGAATTAGATAGGTGATATATAATAGATGGCATCTGTGTGGGGTTTGGTAATGCCGATAAATCGAGGCGAACCCCTCGGCGCGGGCAAAAGAACACAAATAACGCGAAAAAAGCGAGAAATGAACGAGATCCCAGTGAAATGGGTACTACGCGCGAGGGTGTTGCAGTATTTATGATGAAAAATACTCAGGAGTGAAGGAGTCGGTATATGTATAGAAGGAAAAGAGAGACATCAATGGAGGAGTTTCGCACGGGTACAAATCTAAAACGGTTGACACATGACAAATGGCGTGATCCGTACGATCCGCGAGACGCGTCATAGGTCATTCCCCACGACTGCTGTCGTCAAATATTTATCGACCTACCTCGTCCAATGAGGGGCCGCCAATGTTTATGAATGCTCAAATACTATATATTTAAAACTCGTAAATAGCAAATTTGTCTCTCTGACTCTCGCGTTGACCCCCGGGTTAACGTCAATACTATGCAACCAAAAACTGGTTATAACGAACGCGTATTCTCGACGAATAAACGTTTGAATCGAATTTTGATTAGTCGTATTTATTAAGTTCAATTATTTAGCGACGTAAATCACTTTACTCGGATACATAAATTCATCCCAGCTTAGACAAATCGCGTGGAATTGCGGAATAGAAATTTGGAATGTTTAGAAATATTTATTCAATGACTCACCTGAATGTTACACGAGAAAAATCTTCTGGAGGGTCCTGAGCATCGATCATAGCCATTGTCGCTGAATATAGAAAGAAGAAATTTTATTTAAAACAAAATTCTTTAGTTCAAACAAATTTTTATTCTTTTTCGTAGAGGAAATAGTTTAAAATTATTTCACTGGGTTGGTAGTTTTTCTTTCAAAAATATTTCACAAATTTTTTCTAATATTTCGGATACTCACTCTATGTCAAGACACTGTCTCGTTTGGTGAGACACTCCACCGCCGCAAGTTCGTGAACAGGCGCTCGGTGAGGACCAAGGGCCCCAATTGCCTCTCTCGGGCTCGTCGGTATCCAACACATAGCTACTCGGCTCGTAACTATCGCTGTGCTGTCGACGGTGTCTCTCGTGTCTAAATTTTATATGATGCTGGAACAGAGTAGCCGATTATCTTCACCGTTTTTCACGTGTGTAACTTTAACCCCCCACTATTGAAAAATTGAACTTTTAAAATTTTTACTTGTGCAATACTCATAAAAAAAAATTAATAAAAAAAAAAAATATATTTGAAATCACCTGGCAGGGTTTCTGGGTTGCTCTAGTTGTCTGGAGATCAAAAAAATGCAACTAGTTAGAGAATATAAGATTTAAAAACATTTTCTCGCAAGTCAACGCGAGACCCAGGTACTAAATGGGTAACCCCAGTTGACATCGAAATTTTTGTCAAATTTTCGGAGTAACTTATATAGTATTTGGGTCCCGCGGATACTTGCGAGAAAATTTTTTGAAGTTTTATATCCTTTAATTGATTGAATGTTTTGTACTCTAGGTAACGAGAACAACCCGGAACTCCTGCTAGGTAATTAAATATCTTTTTTTTTTTTTATTTTTTTTATTGTGGGTGTCATATAACAGTACAATTTTCAAAAACGTAGGGGTATTATAAAAATTCGTTCTTCCGTTATTTTCACGAGAATAAAACTTTCCTCCCTCCGAGTGCGTTCGACGAAAGAACGGAAAATATACGAGCGCGTGGAAGAGATCAGCGATTTTTCTCGCGATGATAACACGATAAGAAACAAAGCGATATTTTCACTCCCGCGGCAATAATGTTTCAATAGCGCGAGATCCTTTTGGCTCGGGCCCAAGGTAGTTTGCATTTCACGGTTGTAAAGTGCACGCGTGGGCTATTTTCAATAAAATCATTGCCCTCGTCCCTACCAGCGAAAATATATAGATCCTCGTTAACGGCGAACGTTAACGTAGGTCTCTATCAACATCTGCCGCTAACGGGCGCACCAACGTTCCCACTTGCTCGCCACTACTTCGTTTCAGCGAGCGCTTCGTCATAACGATTCCAGAAATATTTTCCATTCTTTCGAAAATTATTTATTTTGTCACGATGCTGCTCGCTCTCGGAATCGAGGGCTGCATACGGATGCGTGTACTTACGTATTTGGCATTCGCGTCTGGTACGTGCCAGGTTATGACGAATAAAAGGAGCACCAACCTGAAACCAAGAGAAGAGAATTTTCGTTATTTCCTCGAATTATATTCTCCTGATTGAATTGTACACTCAAGAAAAAGTTTGTAAGCGAGAGAGGATTTATCGAAACAGAATCGACGATCGGAATTCCGTAATTTCGTTCGAACGCGTCGGGGTTTATCGAGTGCAGTCGTCGATGAAAAAGGTGACGAGAAGTTCGCGTGCTTGTAGCAAAGCGTTTAATTCCTTAATCATCAATATTCAACGGTCAATTAGCATCCTCTCTTCCGGGAGTCTCGGTGTGCTCTAACCTCAAGATCAATTAATTATCGATTTCCATTACGCCTGTGTAATGACCTATTAACGAGCTTACGGATCAGTCAAGTTGTGTTTTCGGCTCTTGCGCTTTTAGCGTTCCGTTCGGTAAATCTCGCACATTATACTCGATCGGCAACTTCGTTAGAGCGTAACTATCCCGCTCAATAATTCCAATATTACGCTGAAGTTTCTTGTTATACCGACTCGATTAATGAATCCGCTTACTCCAATTTTCGGCAGGGGAGTTTTTTGGTTAGAATTTTTCGAACGTACGCGGGATGGAGAAATCAATCGCGAGCGTCGCGAAAGGGACAAGCCAGACTCTCCCCCCCCCCTCTCCCTTCCTCTCTTTTTGGTCTTTCACTTTCTTCCTTTCCACGTCTATTCGCTCTCCGCTATCTCGCAGCATCGTCATCTCTCCCGCCATCCTTCTCATCCAATCCTACTCCGGCTGATGAAACCTTTCATTTTCATCCGTTCTTATTTCTCCGGTCCTCTCTTTGAATAGGCCCGGTTCAGGGACGTAATGGCGATATTTCGCGATTGTTACGAAAACTCTCGAGCTACAATGGCACTATAATGCTCCGAGATAGTTTTAGGATTCGCTATCTTTTTTTCTTCTATAATTCGGGAACTTTGATGCGCCGAAAAGTTGCGAATTGAAACATTTCGACGGGGTATTTTGAATTGTTTGGGAATTTATCGTTGTATCGAAGAGTTTTGGAGTAAAAAATATCGAGAGGAAGGGATCATTTTTATGTCCCGAATCTGTATAATTCGACCGCGAAGGGCTACTGCCTGATGGCGCTCAGCTCGAGATTTCCTAGCAAAAAATCTAATCAAGGTCAGCGGTGAAGCCCTTTGTTTCTGTATCCCGAGCTAATTGACCGAAACCAGGCCTAACAGTAGGTATACGAAACTAAAACTAGTCTCATCACGAGCCACTGAATAGATCTGTTATACTCTTCGTCGTTTGTCTCGGTAAGCCTATTTTATCGAAATTCGTTCTTGCAAAAATTTTTTTTCAAATAAAATCAGATTTGAAAAAATGTTGAATTAATTAACTATGCATTTGTATATGTATTGCCAAGAGGATATTTTGACAGTTCGATAATTAGTCTGACAAAATAATTGTTAAATAAATTTTTCGCTAATTTTCGTATAAAATTTAATTGGTTTAACATTTTTTTTTCAAGTTAACACAAGATTCGTAATCAGATCTCGATCTGAATTTTCTTTCTTTGGAAAATGAAAACTCGCAAAAGTTCTAAATCTTGAACAATTGAAACAGAAAACGATCGAGGAAGTGCGGAGGAAGAGCAGCTCCCTTATCGTAGTTGGCATCCGGGATGTGGTTCCTATCTAGACGGACAGAAGCCTCGGTATCACGTCCCACGCATCGCATGCACTCCTCGCGAACTTTATGAATCGGCGTTTTTCCCTCGACGGGCTCGGAAAACTCGACTCGACGGATATACCGTTGTCAGGCGCCACGTCGATAACGCGAGAGCGTGAAACTGTCCTACGAATTTTCGGCTCGGCCGAAAAAAAGAAAGAAAATAATTATACAACGCCTTATTGAGGCTCTCTTCTCGGAACGGATCGAATTACGAGAGCGATCTTCCGAACGGATTATCGCGCGGTTCACGATAGCGTAATCGTAGATTGTTTAATTTAATTACAGCAAGATGAGTGTGTAAGTTCGTTATCTCGCGGTCGGTTCCATCAAACAGAGTGCGGAATCTCGAGGTAACGAATGTAAATTGCAATCACTTTCGGCGAGGTCATCGACGAAAAGCGAGTACGAAATAAAGGAAAGAGAGGGTTTAAAAATATTTCTTTCTCAAAAAAAAAAAGCCATTCTTCCTCTGGAGATTTCTCTTCTGATTCATCGTCGAAGTAACGCGGAAATAATTTCGTCCCGTATACACACGCGGACCCTCGAAATTGCACAAGAAGCCAAACAAAATTGCCTATGACGTAATTGTGCCCCGCGACTCTACTATTTTTATTCCACATCGCCAAAGAGAGTACAGGCGCGTTATTATGACTTGGTGAGATTCAACAGACTCCGGTCTAATTTTAAAGCTTTCACGATTTATACAATGTTGCCCGGGAGAGGAGAAAAATTTCTCTAAAAAGCGTTATGTGTTTTCACAAAGCGGCCGAGTTTGATACGATTAAGAAAATTTGAAATTGAGTCGGGGAAACGGATGAATTATTGATTGCGCCGAGGCACGAAACGAGCGAGGATTCGGGCTCGCGTCGTACACGCGAGGTGTGTGTGTTATGTCACGCTTTTCGAGCTACGTGAATGACTCTAATGATGTCATCACCGGACGCGTATTAACTCGTTCGAGTTCAGCCCCCCATTCGTCGATGTGAGTGTGTGTGTGCTATCGAGCACCGGGGATGCTCTCCTATTGTCCCCAAATGCATAAACTTTCCCATTCGGTATAGACGCTCGATTTCGTTCCTCGTCCGCACAGATTTCGTCGACACCTCGAGAAAGTCGATATTTCTTCCTGAAATTCTATTCAACACACGACTCGTCTCGAGTGAAAATTTTTCGAAGACAGTGCAAACACGATTTGGAAAACAGAGCCTCATAGAAATGTGAGTTTCATAAAAACGCGAGTGAAATTAGAGAGAGAGAGAGAGAGAGAGAGAGGAAGGGAATGAAAGAAGCGCGGTGGAAGGTGCACAGCTGCATGCAAAGTGCACCGTGGGTTTTAAGAACGGGATTTTAAAATACGCGTGTACATAGAGAAATTAAGAAGAGCCATTAACGGGCACAGAAGTGAAATTTACGCGTAGCCTGCTCTTTTTTGCATACTTCTCTCGAGTATCAAAGAAACCCGTGGTTTATTAGGATCCTACTCTCCTAGATTTCGCGTGCGCCGCTGAATCTTCTTATCGCTCGCTCAACTTTTCACCTTTCTAGGTTAGCATTGGGTACAAGTTTGAGAGAGCCGCGAACGGATTCCGTGAAGACGAGATCACGTGATGCATTCTTAGTTTTTTTCGCGATAAAGAGGTACCCGTCGCGATCCCTGCGGGTCAGAGAGACAGAGAGAAGGAGAGAGAGAGAGAGAGAGAGAGTGCGAGAGAGAAAGAGAGAGAGAGAGAGAGAGAGAGAGAGAGGACGAGAGGAGTTCGCGGAAGAGAAGGGAGGGCGAAGGACGAAAGTTGAGTAGCTCGAAGCAACGAAAGAGACGAGGGAATGCGCCGGCGTGAGAGACGAGACTCCGAATCCCGGTATTACCATACACGAGAAGAATTCATCGGTGCAGAAGAGTCGATGAACGAGAGCGACGACGCGCCTGTTATCCTCGTCCCTCCCCCGAAAAATAAAAAAATTCTACGATCTCTGGCGAAAAATTTTTCATCTCGCGAAATTATCGTACGACAAACGAGAAAATTCTGGAGATAATGGCGTGCTCGCTAGCTCGCCTGGGAATTATTAAACGCTTCCGTCCTATAGGCTTTTATTAATTTTCCTTTTCGCGAGCGCGATAATACTTCCGATTTAATAATGGCTCGCATGCGCGGAACGGACGCGACTCGTTTACGGCGGCCCGAGTCGTACACGAGTCCGCGAGTTCCCATTGCAATTGAAGGACGGTCAGAGCCACCTCGCCGTACGTGAGCGTGCGTCGCGCGAGAACCGCCGGATATTTAATTTCAGATCCTTTTTCGACCGTTTCCGAAAACTCCCCGCCGCGTTACGTAAAAAAGTTCGCCGCGAAATCGCGCCGGGAATTCGTAGCTCTCCCGTTTCCATCGGGCCAAACAATTCGCGATGATAAAACTCCGAAATTTTCCCTCCCCCTCCGCTCACGCGGAATGTAATTAAAAAGGAAACTGTTAATTGCCGAGTCATTCGTTCGCGATTAATTGCGAAGTCGGTATCGCGATAATGGTCACTAATCAACCCGATCGCGTTAGCCGTGAGCGATCGCGTTGATGAATGGAAAAGGAAAACAAAAGAAAAAAAGCGCGCAGAGAGAGAGAGAGAGAGAGTGAGCTTGCCGAGATGGGGAGATTGCGAGGAACAACGCCTTTGAAAGCTCAAACTTTACGATTGCGAGGGTCGTGCAAGTGGAATTGCGCGCTCGATCGTTTTCGCAATTTTCTACAAAACCTTCCATTCTTTTCTCGCTCGATCTCAAGAAAGAAATAGAAAAATGAGGACTTGTTATAAATTGAAGAAAAATAAAACGAAATTTTTTTTCACACGTTTCAAAAACTAAACACGAAATAGTTTCTCAAAAATAAGATATGAAATACGGATTTTGTAAATCAATTTTTATTTTGTGTGTCTATTATATTTAGCTTCTCGTGTCAGTCGATAATTACGAGCGTTGTTTAAAAAGATTTGAGTTAATTCAATGACAGTTTTAAAGAAACGCTCGGCGACTCTCGCGACAGGCTTCCTCGCTTCTAAATTGCACGAGTAAGATGCACGCGCTCCCGAGTGGCCGAGAACTTGGCGTAATCCGCGATTACGTAACGCTAGTTGTCGGCACGCCGCGCTGTCTGCATCGGACGAGACTGCAAGGCGCTTGAACTCTTTCTTTCTCTTTCGCACGCTTCGCTAGCGATATACATCGCGAATGCACTTGTTGCAACAAAATGCTCGCGAGCTTATAACTCGCTCTCGTCGTCGCGTGCGTCGGATGACTAACGCAGGCACCGTCTGTGCATCAGAGCAACTTCACTCGACGAAACGTGAATTCCTAAACCGCGCCAGTGAGCTTTCCCGGATTTGCGAATTCGAGTTTTCGAGAAACTCGATATTAGTACACGAAAAAAGTGATTAGATTAAAGCTCTCGAGGATGAAAATTGAAATTCCCTCGAAGGAAATAAAATTATTGAACCGAAAAAGTGATAATCTATTTTCCTCAAATCGTTTCTTCGTTGGTTCCCCAAAACCGAGCAGTATTTTTGTCGGACGTTAATTTAACGATAAATATTAATTACCCAGGAATGTTATCGCGGTAATTCGACAGGTAACTCGACAACGAGATTGCATTACTGCCATACCCGTGGTACCCGACTCGCTCCATCTCTCGCGCGGAATTAAGGATCGTATTTGCATCCGCGGTCTCGTGAATTATATGTTTCGGGTACCGCGGGCATATTCACACGTAAATTTGCCTGCCTCGCCGTAGCGCGTCGTATTTGTATTCGCTCTTGCCGGTACATAACCATCTTCTCTCGACCTTATACCCGTGTACGTATTTATCCCGAGCCGTACGAGTCGCGAGTACTTCGCGTGTATACGAGTGCCGTATTTATTCGCGAATCCGGCTGCTTCTTGGACGCGTTTCCCGGTACGCGGAAATTCGTGCGGGGGGGGGGGGGTGCGAGTTGATCTACTTCTGGAGGAGCAAAGACGATACGCGATTACGTGCAGCGAGGTGTCGCGAGAGTTCATCCTCGTGACGTCACACGCACGGCTCCGCTTACGCGATTAGCGGACGCCCAACGAGACGAGAATTGGAAATAATCTCGTCTCGTCTCGAGCGGAATTATACGAATCTTGTATCCGTTCTTTGGCCAAGTTTCCGAATACAATATGTACTCGATTAGTTAAGTATTCATTCTTGACTCTGAATTGTACGCTGCAAAAATATTTTGTAAAATGTACTGAATGTTTGTATACGTTTAAATAAATATTTAATTTGATTGATAAAGGATTGTTTGTACAGATACCAATTAAACAATCGTAAACAATCATTTTATCGAATCAAATATTTATTTGAAATCACGCAAATATTCAGTACATTCTACAAAACTTTGTACAGTTTGGACAAGTTGGTTTGAATTGAATGAAAGATATTCGATATCTGGGGCAAGACTCGGAACGAAAATGATTCACGAGAGTGATTTTCTATATCTAGACCGGCTAGATCAAGCGAAATCGAATTAGCTCCACTAATAAACCCAGTCGCGCTCGGTCGCGTCCATCTTTCGTTAAAACGGTCAAGACTACTCCCCTCGACTTTCTTTCGGATAAACACGCGGCTCGGGGCTTTTCCTGGTGCTCGGCTGTATACGTTCCTCGTAAATATTTGCCACGGATCTCGCCCTCTCCTTCCCGGTATTTATAATTGTATTATTCGCTCATATCGTCGAGTTTATATCCCTCGCGAGTGGAGAAATAACAGCTTCGAGTTTTTGTGTCCCGAGTCAAGAGTCGCGCCGTGGAAGTCTGAAAACGTTTACGGAAACTCGATATGAGAGACTATTAACCGACTCGCCGGGGGCGAATCGATTCGAGCGAGTGAGAGAGAGAGAGAGAGAGAAAAAAATATGATTAAATACGAAGCGGTAAGGAGAGAGGATCCTGTTTTTTAATCTCGATTTATATTTTAATCAGCGGAAACTCTCTCGCCACGCCTGCCGGATGATTAAATCACACCTATCGTTGTACGTTCAACATATTACGTCTAGTTCCCTCCATGCACTCCGAAAACTGATTTCCCGCGTAACAAACGAGCCAGAGGTGCAACGAGTATCGACCCTCTCACTCGTTCCGCGGAAAGCCACAAAGCGTCCCACTGAATTACGAGCGCTGGAATAACGATCGTGTGCCAGCTTTTCAATACATAACTCACAAAGTCTTCGCGTAAAGGTTATTTCGTTTCTTTTATTATCATTTTTACGCCTTATCGATTTATGCCACTCGCCGGAGCGATTTAATTTTATTCCCGTCCATCTACGAATTAACAAGTTCATTACGAGTTTCAGTGGCCCAGATTCAATTGCGTCGCTCGCTGCGTTATCTTCGAGCGATTATTCATTTTTATTTCGTACCGATCCCGCGTTATATTCATACGTAGAATCTTATAATAGAACTGCGTCGATTACGAATCGAGAACTGCGTTTTATCGTGACATTCGTACGTACGTAATGTTTGTGTGTACGTTCGTTTATCGGCGGTCAAGAATGCTCGATACACGAACAATTAGATAATTACGAACTAGGAAAAACTAGCCAGCGAGTTATGCGCTCCTGCTACGAAGAATATTTCGTTCCGACTTCTCTAGAGAAAACGCCCGGCTTGATTAACCGATCTGTGAAAATTCTCGTCGCGAGGTATTCGAGTTACCAAAAATCTGTTGCGAAGCACAGAGAGAGAGAGAGGGAGAGCGCGAGAGTAAATTAGATTCGTTTACAGAATTTAATACTCTCAAGTTTCGAGAGTAGACGAGATTCCTACGGAAAATTCGGTACGAAAAAAAAAAAAAAAAACAATCGAGAAGGTGAAAATTCGAATTTTGATTACGAATTTGAACATCTCGAATGGCAGTTCGGTAACGATTCGCCTGGGCTCGCGTGTAATTACGAGTTGGAACGTGGCGCAGGTGGAAACGCGAGAGCGTTAATGTCTCGTAAAAGGGACGTATCGTGACGTAGAGGGGCGAGAAAATCCGCGGGGTTCTCCGTTTGCGACCCAATTGCGGGTGTATTAAGTTACCGAAGGGTGTGTTGCAGCTGTGATAACCGAAGCATTGTCGATCCGCGAATAAAGTACAAGTGCGCGCGCTCTTTATCTTATCCCGGATGATCCCGACCAGGAGCTCACGATCGGGGAGAAGCGAAAATTTTCGCTCGACTGCGTTATCCGCGAGGAGACTCGCACAATGGAAAAACGAGCAAGTTTCGCGATAAATCGAACGAAAGTTGTTCCGCGAGATTTTTTTTCTAGAGAGAGAGAGAGAGAGAGAGAGAGAGAGAGAGAAAATAAATTTCACGCCCGTCCTCTCGCGTCAGAGGCACGCGCCCCGTCTGTACACGAATTCGCTCGATTCGTATAAAAACAAATAATGGCTCTATGAATCTGGGTTAAATCCATTCTCTTTTTTTTTT
>NCVS01000583.1:344838-356034 GCA_003055095.1 Goniozus legneri
ATTCGTCACTTTTCCATTAAATTTTCCGCAAGCACCGCGGCGATTTTATTTCGTCCGTAGAGAAAAATCCGGCCAATTAATATCCGTCTTATCTAAGAACGCCGGGGTCTATCTAATAAAAATATCGAGCCTGTGTGCCCTATCACTCCGAGAGAAACGGAGAGAGAAAACTGGAGCGAGCGGGGCAATCGTATTTTAACTTCCTGTTTGCCTAAGCGTCGCGAGAGATACAGGCGAGAATAAAAAAGAGGGAGCGAGAGAGGAAAGTTCGCTCCGTTTCGGGAAGAAAAAAATTTCATTAACCCGATCTATCCGCGTTGAACTCACGAGCGTCTCGGAGTCGCTCGTATACGCGAGATGAGCGAACGAGCGAGCGATTTACGAGCTATCGGCTAACGCGCGCGGCTAGAAACATCCGATGAATAATGTAAAACGCACTTTGCGACGTCTCTTTAATAGTAACGGGCGAGCTTTATCCTCTCGCGCGCGGGGGTTGCCGGGCGTTTTAGAAATTTCATATCGGCTTAGCCGTCTAGACGCGCCAGTTATTCTCTCCCCGTAGAATTTCACGATGTTTCAATTTTCGCGCAACCTTTTTTTTTTTCCACTGTCTTCTCGTGAGCAATCATCGAGACGAATCGGCTCGTATATCTCTCGGCGATTGTTCGAGATGCTCCGTAGGTACCGATAATTATTACCGTGAGCATTCGCCGAGGATGTATACGCGGGCGTGCCGAAGATTTCTGGCGCGGCACGGGAACATCGCGATCTTTGAAAACAGGTCTAGCGGGCCCGGAGTGAACCAAGTTAACGTCGGAAGTGCCGAATGGTTGGAATAGCTGCGAAACTATCCAACTATCTTCGATGTTATTACCTATACGATTGTTAGTAGCAGTTAGCGTCGGATCGAATACCTCTCCCTATCGACGTGACTCGCGCTCGATAAGAAGTTTCATTTTCTAGCCAACGAGAATCTTCACGGAGGAGATTTTAGAAAAATATCAGCGACGAGTTTTAGCGAAATTTAGACAAAATGTTTGTTAAATCAAGCAATTTTTCACTTCGAAATATCGTTCGGGCAGTAAAGGAGTGCACATTTAATTTCTCCTCGGTGTGGAAATTAAAAAAGAATTTCGAATCCCGTGCAAGTGAAAAATTGCGAGAGACGCGTTCGGTAACTAAAAAATCAAACTAACCAATTTAGCCGGCGATGCATGGCGCGTGATGTCCCGTCCAGCGGGTTATCCAAACGGTGACGGTGGAACTTATCCTTGAAAGGAGAATACTCTTGGTACTCGAGAGAGAAAAATAATATTTCTCGCTTAACGAGAAACGTAATGGGTAATGCGGTGTGCGCGAATCGGTCTCCTTGATCCTTACGAAACACACGCGCGAGGGAACTCACGAGAGGGACTGACCGAAAGAATGCGCGTAGGAGAGAGCCGCGAGAACTCCCCATCCGTGTGCGGGAGGGAAAGGGTGAGGGAAGGAGAACCACGCGGAGCGCGTTAGACGAACGAAAAAGCGTGAGAGGGACGACGATAGCGTAGAAGAGGAGAGAGAGAGAGAGAGATGGAGATATAGGCCACAACGACGAGTCCCCGTGTACGCGCACTGGTGGGGCAAATTTTTCAACTCATTCATAGCCGAACGCCCCTGCGAACACGCGCGCGAATGTCATGTATACGTCCTCGTCTCGGTGGGGATAAAATTTTTCGCGATAATTTTCCACCCACGGGCTCGCCCGTTTTATTCCTGAATATCTCTCTCGGTAAGAATCGCTTGATAAAATTCGCCTTTCGGTATTTTAAACGACGATACGATCAACAATATGTTTTCCTCGGAATTTCACTTCCTGATGCAGAGAATTTTTTGATGTCAATTTTCGTACACTGATAAGAAAATGTTATTGAACCAATCAAATGAGCTGGTTTTTGAGAGTGGTATAAGTCCACTTTTAAAAAAACACCAGCTTAAATATACTGTTAAAATGATATTTTGTTGAGGGAAAAATTTATTGGTTGATTCAGACTGAACGATTTCATCAAACTGTCAAAATATACAATATAATTGGTTTAACTTTTTTTCCAGTGTACATGACTAATAATTTTCTCAATGTTTATTGTCGCACTACGATGTATCGGTAGCTCGTTCTCGAAGACGAGAGATGTACGGAGGTCTGATACATATTCCAAAAGTTGTCCGGTTTATTCATGAAACCCGCCTAAACTATCCCCTGCATTAATTAATCCACAAACCCGTCGTCACGCGAACAATACGTGTCGTGTGTGACAGCGTTCAATTTATGCGAACAAGGTAATGAAATGTGGCCTCTTTTTTCGCCAAAGGGCTCGTTCGACAACACCGAAACTTATCAGCGATACGAATTCGAGCGCACGAGTGCTTCGGGATCTTCCTGTTGCGCGTTCTGACGAAACGATAATCGGAAAAATGACGCAAACGATATTTCGCGTGAATCTCGCGAAGGAATCGCTGCTTCTTTGCAGAAAAAAATTTTATTTTTAACCGTTGCTATCTCCTGTTACAGGATAAAAAATTACGATACCGCGAGTGCTTCCTCAAATGTTATAATACCTATTCGTTTTATCAGAACGGTTAGGTCATTTTTTTGAATGGCAGAACACGTGTCTTGCAAAATATACATCGGCGGGGTGGGCGTTAAAGGAAACGACGAGTGACCTCGTGAAGCGCCATTTGTATTTAGGACACTCGATATACGATAACCGCGTTTCAGGATGCTCCACTGATAGAACAGCCACGCTTGCAATCAGACTTCATTCAGATCATATTATACTACGTTCATTCAAATTCCCCATCCTCCCGGCGAGACCGCTTTGTACTACTTTTTAATCTACGACCGAGTCGTTCGAGGAATCAAATTTGCGAATATTTTAAATTTCAGATCCTGAGTCAGTTCCTGTGAGATTCGAAACGCCAAAATCTAATAGTTACCGAATAACGAACGACTTTATCGTTATCGTCGTTTTTAATTATAACCTGACTGATTAAATTCATTTTTATACAGGAATCTGGTTGAATTAATTGGGTCGTTCGATAAAGTTGAATGTTCTTTCTTTCGAACGATAGAGCGATAGTGTGAAAGTACCTATCGTATCTGAAACAAAAAACTAACGAGCTAAACAGATAACTAAGAATCGAAATAGTGTTAAAATTTGGTTAGGTGCGGATGGCGATAACGAATGCGAGATATTTTGGTTTGCGAAAAAGCGCAACGTAAAATTTTATTCTATTGTAAGAAAATTGAAAAAAAAAAAAAATTGAGAAATGGCGTATTCCTATAATATAAATGAAAGTGGGACTGTCGATGAATCAGTAGTGGATAGAGATGTTAGACGTACAATTATGTACCTCCAGAGACATAATTTGACGGAGGATATCAGTATGTTAGTAGAGAGAAATAAATCATCAAATTAAAAAAATTCAATTTTCTGGCACAAATTGAATTCTTTCACAGCTACGATCATATGGCTGCTTTATTGAGATCGATCATCGAAACTCGTCCGAAAAATGCGTACTACGTATTTGAAGATTTCAGTAGGAAATTGAAAGAGGATAAGTTCAGAATGCAAAAGGATTTTTTGCGAACAGTAACTCTTGGACCTGAAACTGTAGAAAAATCTCAAAATATCATCGAGCTTTATCAGGTTTTATTTATATTATTGAAAATAAAATATAATAATAATAAAACATTAAAATTTTTTGTAATTCAAAAAAGTATGTAGAATACATCCGTGCAGAAGCCATATTTCCAAACGTTATCGATTTATTTTTTTATTTCGAACAAGTGGATGTAGCTTTGCCCAAATCTGAGCTATCGGTATTGAATGTGTCGATTTTAAAATTTTTTTACGACAATATGTACTCATTTGAAAATGTGAGGTATATTAATTCTTACTATGTAACACTCCATGAAATTCTTGCCGGCAATAACTCATCAATTTACGAATTGCAGATTTTGGGGGAAAATTTTTGGTCTAAAAAACGATTATTACATTCTCGAAGCTGATTATTTACCACAAGAGTTGGAACGACGAATTTCTGAGGTACGACAGAGCTGTAAATATCGTATAATAAATTATATTTTCACGAAATTACTGCAAGTATAATTTTTCACAACATAAATAGATGCGTAAACGACAAGATAATGGGGATGATAACAGTAACTCTCCAAAATCCAATTCATCGCCATACACAGAGCCAGCTCACAATTGGGATGCAACAGCAGACATCGTCCAAAACGATGACATTAATACAACGCAAAACATTGGAACTGATCCAATAAACAATCATGACAGTTCAATAAAATCAGACAAAATTCCTGAAAGAAAAAAAAAAATTGAGATACCAACAGAAGAAATTGGAACTGGTGCGAACCAAAAAGTATAACCATCGTGCAAGCTTCGCTACTTGAAATCTTTTGATTACAAATTTTTATTTCTAGATTTATATTGCGTCTACTGACATTAGTGTTAGTTCTTCGTGGATTGAATTACCGTCTGTGACTCCTGAAGAGATATCAGTTTCTCGTAAAATTATTCGTTTTTTTACTGGAGACTTAGAAGCTGAGGTAAAATCGAAATAAAATAAAGATTTTTTTTATCATGCTGACGTATTGCTTTTACAGATGACGAATACTCATCCTCCCTTCCCAGGCAAGGAAAAGAATTATCTACGAGCACAGATAGCTAGAATTAGCGCAGCTACTCACGTATCACCAGTTGGATATTACACGATCGGTGGTACGGACAAAACTGAAAATGTACAGGACGATAATAACACAGGTACACGATTTTTATTTGGACGCAATTTTTTGCATTATGATGAAAATTTCCCTTCTATTAGGCACAGAAATGACGGAAAATGTCAATTATTATCCCCCATCGATAACAGACCTTGTTGACTATTGGGGTTCAAGTTGGTGTCATCACAAGCCTTATTTATTCGAACAAGGACGAATAGTTTTCTGGGCTCCTGAACCAGAAAGAGTGAGTTGTAAAACTGTTATTATCTTTTAAAATTTCTGGACATCATGCTGTTGTCATTGAGAAGGTGATAAATAACAATAATGAAGGGGAAGAAAATGGCGAAGAAAATCGTGAAGAAAATCGCGAAGAAAATCGCGAAGAAGAAGCCTTGAATGTTGAAAGAAATGTGGCTCCACCTTTATTAAGTCCTGTATCCGTTGATGAGGAGATATGTTCCACTCCAGCCTGGTCAGCTAGAATATCATTGAATGTCAGACCGAACGTTCCCGTGGCTCTTCTCAGGTCTAACTTGTGGGAGGGTGCCTATGCGTTTGCTACAGGAAGGTGAGCACATTTCTCCAGTGTCAGTTTGGTTTCTCAATTAATTATTTTTATAGAATTTACGGAAATGTTTATATTGGCTGGGGCCAAAAATATATTCCATATAATTACGAACCACCGGAGGTACCAAAGGAGCAGAATCAATTTGAAGAGGGCTCAGAATTGGTGGAAGATCGTGATCTTATGATAGAAGAAGTAGTAGAGCAATCAGAATTGGTGGAAAATGGTGATTCTGTGAGAGAAGAAGTAGAACAGCAACCAGAATTGGTGGAAAATGGTGATCCTGTGATAGGAGAAGTAGTACGGCAACCAAATGAAAATGAAGGTGAGGATCTAATGAAATTAGATTAAACAGGAGAGAATTTTTATTTCATTTTTTCAGAGGAACCGATGAGGAATCCTTAGAAGATGGTAACTGATTACTGGATAAGTATATGAAATTTTTAAAAGAGAAGTGATTAATTTATATTTTCGAATATGAATTTAAAAATAAAACTTCAGTAACGGTATTAATTATAAAATTTCATCTTTCTTGCTATTTTTATTATTTCAAAAGTAAAAATTTCTCGATATGGTTCAGGGATCTCACTTACGGACATTACCGACAGATGGTTATTTGGTGATGACTCTGACGATAACTTTATTTCATATTATCCCAGATAACCTTTTCGTCTGCAACTTACCGACAACATTTAGGGAAATTTGAAGTCAACTTCACTGAAATCAATTCTCTGCTCAATATAAAGACAACTAGCAAACAACTTCAAGAGAAATTTGATGATTAAGGGTGCGTTCCACTAAGCGCTCACAACAACCGCGGTCGTTATATGCAACGACTAAGTTATATGCTAAAGAAGCATTTTAATCGTTGTGAGCGCTTAGTGGAACGCACCCTAATAGAATATGATCGAGATATTGTTTCAGTTAAGTTGCCTTCACGTTGCGGCTGCAGATTCACGCCGTCTTTCTGAATAAAAAGTTGTCAACTTGCAACCAATAACAGTGCAGCCAATGATTGCTAACAACCTAGCGGCAAACGGTACGAAACAATTTCTGCGCAACTATGTTGCTCAGAAACGGTGGTTATCTGGGATTATGTTCTGTCGGTAAGTCTCGTACCTTGTGAGTAAAATCTCTTTTAGTTTCGTCTTGTTTCCTCTAGCGTCTAAGTGGCGTTCTTCAGGATTCGAATAGTTTATTAGTGTATGCCATGTGTAGTTTATAACCTTACTGTTATGAGAATTTAAATAACAATTGTTGAATTAAATTTATGTTAATTGTGATACATAATGGCGAAAGAAATGTCCGTAGACGAAAGTTCTTTACGTACGATGAAATGCGAACTCAATCATTTGTCAATGCCGGATGGCTCCACAATGCTCATGCAAGGTATGTTAAAAAAATTATTTTTAAGTAATTTATATGCAATTCATATAATTCTAAGTGTAAAATGTTATTGTCAATATATTTTTCAGGGGAGACTGCAGTTGTAGCAGGAGTATACGGTCCCGTAGAAGGAAGACTCCATAAAATGTTGTACGATAAAGCTTTCATACATGTCAATTACAGTCCGATCAGTGGTCCTGGAAGTAAGTTATTTGTCGATTATTTTTAAAACTGTATTACACATTTTTAAAAATTTGTTTTTTATGAAATTGCGAAGAGGTGGACGATAGATTTATGGAGCAGCAAATAAAAGACACATGCGAGAGTGCAATTCTTACCGCGCTGCATCCTAGTTCTGCAATAAGCATCACAGTACAGGAATTGGAAGACTGTGGTGGAGTGAGTATTTAATATTACGCACTTTGACAAAGTCATAAGCAATCTTATAACCAATTTTAATTTCACAGCTCTTAGCTTGCGCCATAAATGCTACTTGTTTAGCGTTAATCAATTCTGGTTTGAGCATGAAGTTCACAGTTGCAGCAGTAAATTGTATGATCGATGAAAACTCTAATGAAATAATTTTGGATCCATGCGCAACACAATTGAAGGTACGTTTGAAAAAAATGTTCTGTATAGATTGAAAATTTTTTTAATGTTATATCAATATTTCAGACCGCCAAAGCAACTTTCACAATCGCATTCGACAGTATTAAAAGAGATATAATATGCTGTTATAGTACAGGACAATTTTCCCACCAACAATTTGAAGTTGCTGCGGGTAAATGTAGACACGCCAGTCAAGTAATTTTCCAATTTTATAGAAATATTGTAAATAAGTATGCTAACTTAATTTAGTACTAAATGTTATATTTTTGACCCTACTTTAGTAACTGAAAAATTCAAGTAGTTTAGATATATATGAATTGCAAGTATGTCTCGACTTTAGAAGGCTGTAACATATATTATATAACATATAACATATTATAATCATATAAAATATAACTTTTACACACATGATATATTTTGCTGCAAAATTGTCACTTGAGCTCATCCCCATAACTTTAATGTTATAACGTTAAATATGGTATTTGATTACTCATGTGGCTCAATACTGGTTGTAGGTAATACACAAGAAACTTTCCTGTCTGTTTAAGAGAGGGCGTTGTTGAAACGCGCTTGTATTTGAAACCACTAACATACTCGAAGAGTACATCAGAGTACTCTTTGTTCCTTCCAAAACTCCTAATATTCGAAATCCAATGTTTCCTTCTTCTGTTATTACGCAATTACAATCATACATGTGTAAAATTTACACTTTTTGTTATAAGCATTCACAAAATGGAAAGGTTTCACAAAAGTTTTCAAGACTTCAATTATTATAAAATGAATTTTATTTAATATTTCGTACAAGTAATTTGAGATTCTCGAATTAGACTTATCACAGTAAGAAAATGAAGAAAAAATAAAACTGCAAAAGAATAAGCAAAAGAAGAAGAAGAAGATAAAGAACTAGCGCCGAAGAAAGATAAAAGAAAGCTGGGTCAGACCGGGCCACGCTTAGTTGAGGTCGCCCGGGGCCCGCAGATCATTAACAAGGAGCGGAGCAATTTATGGACCGGCTCGCTCATTTCCACTTTATTATTATTTTCTCATCTCATGAATGGTCTTCCACGTTGTTTTGTTCTACGTATTCCTACCCCCTCCACTCATTTTGTTCGACGCAACTGTTCTCTTATCCTTTTTTCTTTCTTCTTCCTCTCGACCCACTCTGTCCTTTCTCATCTTCGAATTAATACTCCGTGATGAAACGGGATTAACGTCGAAATTTAAATACAGTCGACTCTAGTCGAACTCTAGCAAATCTAGTAGTTTTGCTCGATCGATCTACGTAATTCCCTCGATAAAACGCTAAGATCGAGCCGACGAATCCAATTAAAAATTTAAATCGCCTCGGTCGGTAGGGGAGGGGGGGGGGGATCGCTCACGGCGAGCGACAAGCGATTTTCGATTCACATGCTGCGCGAATAAGCGTTTAAACGTGTGCGCAAGCGGAGGAGCAAAGTCAGTTTGGTTCTTGTCACATTCTTGTCAAGCGGGACAGCGTGCCATGTCAATCTCTTCCACACTGCGCGTCGGCTTGGTGAGCGCGTGCTCCCACGTGAGCTGCGTGCTGGCCTGTCATAGGGGTGACTCGAGGAGGAGGGGGGATGAGGAGGAGGAGGAGGAGGACACGAGAACGGGGGCAATGCGAAACCGTCTACGCGGGGACGCGAAACGGATGGATGGACGGACAGCCGGACAAGCATTCGATGCGTCAAAGAAAAATATAACCCGCGCTGGCGCAGCCAAACTACCTCATTAGACCGTTTTATCCGCAAAACTACGGCCCACCGGAATTCACCGGGCTCGTTCGCTCGCGCCGTAGCTACGGGACCCGGTCCGGGCTCTCCCATTTATTTCCTCTGTCAATTTCTTTTTTGAGGAACAAGGTAGAAAAAAAATCACGAGTCGATCCGTATGACTGTACGTGTCCCGAGTTTGATCCGTACACTGAGAAAAAAATTGTGGAACCAATACCTTGAGCGAAGAATTTATTCGAGTCAGACTGAATGGTTTCATCGAACTGTCGAAATATTCTCTTGGCAGTATGGGATCGACAAATTGTTTCTCAGATTTTATAATTCGCTTAGAGTGACATATTTTTTCATTCTTACTGTTTGTAATCTAGCGAAAGTAGTACGCGCAGAATGAGAGAGATAGTTAACGCGAGCGAAAGAGAGAGGAACAGAAAAGAAGAAGCAAGGCGTGGGACTGGAAGAAAATATGGGGTATCGAAGCGGCGTGGCCAATTCATCGCGGCAGGTTCGGTCATCGATCAATCCGCGGGACCGCAATATATAAACGCGCGCACGGTCTCTCGCTAGCGCGAGATTAAAGAGACTGCAGGGTGGAGGGAAGCCTACGCGAGAGACATTAATTGACACGAGTCCGAGAGGCCGGTTACAATCGCGAGAGAAATCCGAAGGGCTGCTGACGAGACACGCTTCGCAGTGAAACAACGGAAACGAAAAATCCCGATCTCACGACAGTCTAAAATCTCTTTAGTTTCTCGTGGAAGAGAGGGACAGAAGAAGAAAGAGCAAGAGAGAGAGAGAGAGATGGAATTCCCCCTAGGAACGAAACGTCGAGTGGACAGAGGAGGAGTCGAAGAATGGAAGCCGTGAAATAAGGCGAAAAAAAGGAGAAGATGTGCCCTCACGATCCACGGAAGGGTGGAAACGGCGACCGAAAAGAAGAGAGAGAGAGAGAGAGAGAGAGAGAGAGAGAGAGAGAGAAGCTCGTGTAAGCCGTGAAACACAGCGAGCAAGTCCGAGCAAGGATAGGAAGCCGATGGCAAGACGGATGTCCGCGCTCCGCCTACGCGGAGCTCGCTCTTTGTTCGCGGAGGAGCCGCTATCTCGCTCCCTCCTCCCTCCTACCCCTCCTCTCGTCTCACTAACCCGCTTCGTTTTCTGCATACCCACGATCCTCTTCCGTCACCCTCGTGATTCCCTTCAATTGTTTACCCACGATCCGCGTCCTTCGTGCGAACAGCCTACCCTTTCTCGTTTCGCCGTCTCTCCTTCCTTTTACGCTTTCCTTCATTCGTTTCTTTCTCTTCGTTTTTTTTTTTCTTCCACGCTGCCCCTCTCGGATACCCACCACGATTTATGCCCCCTGTCAGTTGAGACGTTTTGCGAGCGGAGATTTAACGCGATATCGCCGGAGTTAGGGGGAGTACGCTTGTGCGTACTCCGCGAGGGACTCGCGAGAGGGAAAAAATACGTAAGAGTCCCAGTTCCGATTAATTTTCGCACCTGCCTTCCTAGCTCCTCTGGGTTTTTTTTCTTACTACTTTAAAGTAGCCCGAATAGCTCCAAACAGTAATAAAATGCGCGTATTCCTCTCTCTGCGAGAAAAATAAGTCGCGAGTGAGAATCTTCGTTCCGAATTTTCGCACCTGCCTTTCTAGCCCCTCGGGGGGGTTTTTTTTTTTACTACTGTAAAATAGCGCGAATCCCTAATAACTGTGATCCGATATAATTGAGGGCTATCCGCCCACGTTTTAAAACCTCGCAATAACAATTACGGTAAAACTCGTAATCGCGGGCGAGATCCGGTTGTAATTCTCGCTCGTGCATTCGAGATTTTCGGGACGATCTCGCGGAGGGCTCTCGACAGTCCGTACCGCACGATCGGAGGAGAGGGGAGGAGGGGGTGAGATCGGGATCGACAATACTCATTGGTCGCGAAATCGCCGACGGGTTACGTATGCATACGAGGGAACGGGAGGGCGAAATCTTTTGAATACACGCCGCGGCCAATTAAAATAATTAGTGACGGAAACGAAAGAAAGCGGCGAGCGGGCGATTATAGATACGAAGAGCGAATGAACCGAGTATCGGTCCCGGGGATCCCT
>NCVS01000583.1:356062-367598 GCA_003055095.1 Goniozus legneri
CCCAGCACGTCCTTTGCCGAGATTTTGCGTTGCTCGCGTCGCGATTGATTCAATAACGCGAGTATCATCCGAGATTGCGCGTAACGAAGAGGGCCCACACGCAGCAGAATAGAACAGGAGAGCCCCCCTTCCCCTTCTGTTCTCTCGGGTTCGGGCTTTACATCCTCGAACGTTTTAAACATTGTCTCGTTGAGGGACTACTGCCGCTCTCTCTTCGGCGAAACTTGACTCGTGCGCTCGACCGAGCGGCGTTTCATTTATTCAAAGTAAGTTATTGCGATCGGCTCGGTCACTATATTACGAGCCCGGTGGACTCCTCGCTGCTACCATTCCTCTTTCGCGGTCTCTTCCACCCTGCGGCTGTCCGCGTACGCTCGCTCGTCACGTCTCTCTCACTCCTTACCTGCCCCCTTTGCATTCCCCCGCGAGTCCTTTCCTCGGGACCACGGATTTCGAGGTTCCCTTCTAATTCTTTTCTCGATTAGTCGATGAAAATTAATAGCGTCGGGCGCTCCCGTCGACTTTATTCTCGTGTCTCGCATTCTCAGGTGGGACCACGGATCGATCGTCGGTTGACTGAGTTATTCGGGTTCTAATTTGTTTTTTGCGATGTTTGTACAGCTCGGAGATATTTTAGAGCCGCAACTACCCTCCTCGAAACAATTGAGGAGTTTTCATTTTTAAAAATCATCGAATCGATTCTAAAGTTTGAATTTTCCTCTTCGAAACTATCCATGCTCGATTTAAGGTAGTTGTAGCGTTACAATCAATTCCAAAAGTATCCAATTTCGTGTATTATATTCACTCATATGTGTACGGTACACAAACAAAAGAAGCATCAAAACTTTTGATTTGGACTGTACGTCGAGCGCTCACACACAGAGCACTTTTTGAAAACAAATGCGCGACACACAGAAAGTCATAATCAGTGAGTGAATTGTGCATTGTTATTTTCGAAATTTCAGCGCGCATCGCAATGTTCAAATCGTCATCAAAATCAAACGGTGCGGTCAATCTTTTTCATATTGCACATACGTGATCTTGAAGTATCATTTTACCATATAGTAGTTTTTCAAAAAATAATATAGAAACGTTTAGACAAATCAACAAGAAACGCACAACTTTGATATCCCTTGCCTATGTTGCCCATGTAAAAATTTGCGATTTCATATGCAATTATCTCGCAATCTAGAAGGTCAAATGTTCTGAATTTTTTTTTACAAATAAATATCGATGAAATGATACTACAGTCAAAATTTGAGAAAAATCTATAGAAATCGACTTTGTGCTACAACTACCTTATATTCATTTTAATCTATTAACTGGGTATGACGAAATATTTCGTCATACATAAAAGCCTACTGCAATAGGCATGACATTTTTCGTCATGGAACTTATCGCTGCGAACAAAAATTCCCCATTCTGAAACGAGTAGTATATTAATTTTTAACTCATTTCTTCGCTCATTTTTAGTTCGAACTCGTCGAAATACTTTTACCGATTCAAATTCCGTGAAAAATTTCATAGGCCAGGATCGAGCAACTTTTACTCGATCCCACATTTTTTCAGAGTCGGTTACGTCACGAAAACGTTTCGTCTTCATAGCGCGTTCATCGGAACCGCGAATCTCGCAAGACCACCCGAGAATTATCGCCGGCGAACGAACGTAATGCATCCGCGCCCGCGTCTCGTTATTTCACCGCGCGCATTTCGGAATAATAAATCTTATTTTTTACCCGCGACCCACTTTTATCGTGCCGGACGAATATTTATTGCCGGCGCGGTTTTTCGCGGCTGCGGGAATTTTTTTTGTTTTCGTTTTTCCTGTTTTGTTTGTTTGCTTTCCCGGCGAAATATTTTTTTTTTCGTACGCGCGAGCAGACGGGCGAGCGCTTTTAGATACACGGATGAATAAATACGGGAATATATATTTATATATGTAGATACGGACGGGAGTAGAGCGAAGGGATGCGAACTGAGACGTTACCGTGCGTGAGAGGGAAGATTGTAAACGTCGACGCGGTTGACAAGCGCGTATTTCGAGAACGCGAGAGCGCCGAAATCCCCGGCTAGGTTCTATTTGCGGGACACCGCACCGGTGATGTTTCACATTGACGGCTCGAGACGAGGGGCAGAGAGGAGGCGAGGGGGGGGGGGGTGACTTTGGTTTCGCGTTGTTTTATAGGCACGCCCACGCGACCGTTCCCGGCTCTCGCTGTTATTTCGACTATAAAATTCGTCGGTACGACGTCACCCGCGAGCGCGAAATCCGTTTATCTTCCGTTCGATCTCTCGGGACGGAGACCGTCTTTATCTCGTTCCCTCGATCGCGGAAAAGAGAAGTGAATGATTTTTCCACAGGCTCGATCTCGCTCGGCTATTTCCGCTCGCGGTACAACTTCGGCTTCGCACTCCTCCCCCGTCGGCCATGATCGTCCACGAAACGATCACCTGGACGAGAAGATCGAGATAAGGGGCGTGTTGAGCTCGCGAGGGGTGCATAACCCACCCGCGAGGGACGCGGAGGGCCATGGAGGCGCGTTAACTCATTACGTCGGTCAAATCGACTGTTCCGGTTTCGAGCCGGCTAAATTCAAAATGGCGAGTCCCGTCGCGCCCCAACGTAAAAGCTACGCGAACGGGCGTGTACAAGGTGTCTCGGAATTGTTATAATCACTTATTTATGAGTTGTAAACATTCGTTGACTTTGATCGGTAATTTCTAAACTAAACTACATTTTTGGATAGGAATCTAATTTTTTCATTAGATTGAAATTACGAGATTAAAATGTATTTTAAGAGAATGTAAATATTAGAATTAGTACAGTTCTAAAAAGAATTCAGAAGTAGCTGATTGGTTGTTGAAAATGGGAATCATTAATTTTTTCATTACATTCAAATTACAAGATGAAATTAAAATGTATTTTAAGAGAGTATTAATAAATATCAGAATTAGCACAATTCTGAAAAGAGTTCAGAAGTAGCTGGTTTGTCGTTGAAAATTAGGGACAAAACAGTATAGTAAAAATGGAAAAGAACGTTTTCATTCAAAATTTTGCAAGCTTTCGAAAGAAGTTTTTCCAGACCACCTGGTATAGATCGATCGATCACGCGAGGCTCCGCTGCGAGTTGCGGAAGTCACGCGATTGATGGGTGGGATATCTGCAACGGGAGAAAATTTCAAATTACTCCTCGCAATCGCCACGAAAATAATCTCCCCCGGTACCGCGTCTCGGGGGTTGGAAGGCAACACGGAGGTAGAAAAAAAAAAATTAGGCGAGGAATTCCCGTTTCGTTCTTCCCGGGGCGCTCCTCGAACGTCGCGAGCACGCGGCGCTCGTATAAAATTCAAGAGGGGAGTCTCGGGCTCCATCGGAATACTCGAGCGCGTGCGCGGGGATATGTTTACTAGCGGAAAATTTCGAAATATGAGCGGACGTTACGCGGGACGGTATGCATCCAATTTTAAGTCTTCCGTGGCCGTAACGTGTGCGGTAGCCGCCCCTTCCGATCCCTTACCTTTTTATCCCTCTCGCTTCCTTTTTTTTTTCCCCTCTGCCTTGTCTTGCAAGGATTGTCCCGTTCGCGTAAGAGAGGCACAAAAATTGCGAGAGGGAGAGAGTAAGAAGACACTCGCGCAACGGCCTCTCGGAATTCGCCTACAGATCATCCCCCGGGGGTCTTCGTTAAGCGCGAAATTTTAAGGTTCCGCATAAAGCTGGGGACCAAAGCCGGCGACAAAAATCCTCGGAGTTATGGCAGGCTGGAGCGCAAACCTGGGAGGAGGTGGGCTCTCGAGTTTTAGCGTGCAAGCATGCAGGTCGTTTGGCGCCTCGGCGAGAAGGTTTTACCCTCTTTTATCCCTCTTTTTTTTACTTTTTCCTACACTCCCTCCCCGATCGCGTCTCTCTCTTTCTCTCTCTCTCTCTCTCTCCCCCCTCGCTCGCCTTCTTTACGACAAACGATTTTTTCGCTCGCCAATGCGAATATTTGAAAGAGCCATCACGGCTCGCGTCGTACACGCGAATTTACTTATGCGAATCTCCGCTGTCGCTCGGGAGAGCTCCATTAGCGCTAACTCGAGAGAGGAATTTCATCCTCCTTTCTTTTCTATAAATCTCCAGTCACTAGCCCGTCGAAATTCGCTCGATCATTCGACTCGTCTTCCTTTTTTTTCTTTTTTTTTTTTTTTTTGTGGGCTGAGTAACTCGACGTTCGAGCCGGACGATCTGGACTCGCTCGGGCATTGCGCGTCGATGACTCCGAAAAATCGCAGCTTCGCGCGGGTGTAAACATCGCTATTCCTCGCGAACCGGTTTCGATTTTACAACACAAGCGCCGCTGATAGAAACACGACAGTCGACAAGTTGTTAACCTATTCCGCTCGGCGCGTTGCGTAATCCGACTCCGATCGGAATTTTCGCGAGGCCGAAGCTCCGGCGCGGGTTTTACGCGCGCGCCGTCGTAAAGCGGAATCGAAACAATTCCCGCTCGCTCGTCGCTTTTTGCTTCTCCAGATTAAATCCGACTTTACGAGCGTCAAAAGAAGTATACTGCGCCGTGACTCGGGAAGTTCATCATCATCAAGTCGCGGCGGGGCTCGCGCGTGCGAGCTGCGTGACTAGAACCGCGGCTCCCTCGAACGTAAAGCGAATTTATATCTTTTACGGCCGGCGCTCGTTAGGTGAGCGATTCAACGACCTTTGCCCCTTTTCTGCGCACGAAAATCCACTTTTTTCGCTCCTCGATCCGGCCAAATTTCCTGAACTTGACGTATGCGTGTCTCTGGGGCTCGAATCGGAAATATTTTTCTCGCTTCTGGCTCGATTTGAAACTATGTTGGTATAGCAAGCTCTAGCCCTAGTAGAAATGAAATCGAGTTTTTAGCCAGTAACTGGCCAGTTTAACTAGACTTAAACTAGGAGCTGGCTAGTGTACTATCGAGTAACTGTCTAGTAACTGGCCAGTGTTACTAGATATCAACAAAAACATGGCGACTTTGAGTAAAACTGACAGCATTCAGATTATCAAAATTGGCACTTATTGAAATGTATTGGAAAATTTTTAAAATTGCACAATAGTATAAAAAATTAATTTTTATTAATATAATTTAAGACAACAGCTCATCTAGGTCACAATCTGTAATATTCGTTTTGATTGCCCACAGCCGCAATTCAGTTATTGTATCAATTTTTTTTACTTCGTTCATTTTTTAAAATATATTATGGACATTTTTTAAATAAAATATAAAAGTTTTTAAATTATTTCCAATGTTTTTTAATATTTACTGCAGATACTATTACATATAGGTTAAAGTGAAAAAAATAAACATACACTCACACTAGCATATACATATAGAATATCGGTGTGACTATTGTTTACTACTTAGTTGTAGGTGGTGCTATTTCTAGTTTTTACCTAGTCTCGCTAGCTAACTATTCGATATGCTTACTGCCTAGTTACTAGATTTGATTGCTGGCCAGTTTCTAGACTTAATCAAGTGAAACTTGATTAATTTCTACTAGGGAGGGAGAGAAATTAAGTCAAATTTGTTGAAACTGCTTTAGATTGAGGGGGTTTAAACATCGATTTGTTATCGTTCATTTTTTATATTGAGACATAATAACCCATGTATTAAAAAACAATTTACACACTGTGAATTTTTAAGAATAGTATACTAAGTATTTAATTCGATAAAATGAATTATCGTTCGAACTGATTAAATATTAGAGTAAATGAAATTGACATCTGAAATTCAAACAATTCCGTCTAGCAAATTCATTCAAATGTATGCAAATATTTAGTACATTCTACAAATTTATTTGGCAGTGCACTAAATTAGAACTCAAAATGAGAACACTTGCGAGAAGATAAATCGACGTGATGAACGAAAATGAATCAAATATGACACCCACTCGAAAGTTAACTACTTCACAAGTACTTTTCAAGAAAATCAGTCGATTCGACCGGATCGACGATCCAGCACCGACCGAGCTGTCAAATTTCTCTCGGTGCGACGTAAGTATAGAGAGCGCGGGGAGGGGAGGGAGGTGCGAGGGTTGGCACAGGTCCCCATTACCGGCGAAGGAGGGTGGCGCAAAAACGTAAAAACGCGAGCGATAAAGAAGGAGAGAGCGCGAGTGTAATTATGAAGCAGGAGATCTACGGCGCGAGATAAACCACTAGCGTGATGGATGTTTTCAGCGTCCGCTCCTCGACTGCTACGGTTTACTGACTTACGAGCTCGCGTATGGACGCGTTGCGGTTCTTTCTTGCGGGCTCCCTCGCGCAAGCTCTCTGTCCATTCTACGTCGCTCGTCGATTCGTTTGTCTTTACTCGCCGCCCCTGGCCGACCGTACGGCTGGTTGCCATTCTATGCAAATCGCGTCGTAAAAGACTCGACACCAGGGCGAGCCAGGGGCCGTGGAATCGGCGCGCTTACGGGTAACCCACTCGCCCCCGCCCGATAAATCCGAAAAAGGGAAAAATTGATTTACAGGCTACCGTATCGCCGGCGTATCTCTCCGCGACGAGACAATTCCTCTACCACCGCCGCTACCAAAAACTCCCCGATATAAATATTCGATCCGTTTATTTCTCGATCGATGAAATACCGCGTCGTAAAGCGTCCCGATCGATCGGACGTATCGTCGAGGGGGAGACGCGACGAGATTATTAAAAAAAGGACGAGCCGGCCCGAGATCGAGAGAGGCAGAAATAAGAGAGGAGAGACTCGTAACGAGGAGGAGTGTCTGTATAATTGGGACAGTCGCGGTGCGCGGGCCCGGCCTCGACGAATTCGTTTCGTTCGCGGTGCACCGTCCTGCGCCATATATAGTACCCACGGCAGGGCACGCTGCCTCTCGCGGTCCCGCCCAGGGCTGGCCGGCCAATAGTCATTAGCCGAGCCCATTAAAGCTCGGAAATCGGAGGGCCAGCTCGCACGAAATGCACGAGGAGAGACGCGGGGGCTAGCGAATTCTCCCGCTCCCGATCGTATTTTATTCCCCGCGCGCTAGGATAGCGAGACGCTGTGTTTACATCGCGCTGTGCGCGACTTCCATCTGGTAGTCGCGGCCTGTCATACACCTTACAGGCCCTCCAGGTGGGGGAGACGCGTACAGAGGCGGGTCCGAGAGGCGGCTCTTCAACTCGGCCTTTCCCCCCTCGCGTGTATATTCCCGCTTTTACTCCTACTTTGCGCCAACACGCGCGTGCAACGCGGCCACGCTTGAAATGAGCCGCGAGGGGGATGGTAGGAACCCCTTCGCAACCGAGGAATCATGGAGTCGGCCGGCACTCGGGGCGATCGATTTGTTTATCGCACCTTTTCGCGACGCGCACTGTCCGCACTGAAATTTTGTCCAAACCGATCGAGAAATTCGGTAGAGTTTCGTGCCAAATAGTTAACATGCGCGGGTACACACGTGCCGTTCTTTTTTATTCGAGAAATGTCGAGTTTCACCGGCCACCGAGCACAACTTGGAGAGAGAGTCTCGAGGAGCGTCGAGTCCTGCGATGATCTTGCGACGGACTGGAGCGCGAAGGCGAAGGTGGAAGAAATCAAAGCGGGGAGAGATTGAAAAAAAGGAACGGACGAGCGAGCGGAGGGCGACTCACGCTGCGTGCGATGCGCGGTGATTATGTTTGTCCATTAACGTGCTGCGAGACACGGGGAAAGCGCGGCTCGATCCTTATTTCATCTCTCGCAGTGGGTCTTTGGGTCTCCCGGCTCGGACGGGCCGCAGCTGCTCGTGCCTTCGAATCCTATCATTTATCAACCTCGCCTCTCGATCGTAGATATCGAAAAGAGAAAGACCGGGAACGAAAATTTGCCGACTCTATCTCTCCCCACGGAGGCTTCTCCTCGCGGTTTATTTTTCTCAATAGGAAGACATCGCGAGAGGTGATTCATGCGCGCTAACTCGCGGCGATATGTGTGCGCCGGGGAACTCGTTAGTTGCCGGAATCGTAGCGAGGCCGCATTCCGAGGATAGACGACGATCTTCCCATAAATTATAGCCTCTATCTATAGAGCGTGTCTTATCTTATCGCTAGGATAGCGCAACTGCCGTTTACACGACTCGAACGCTTTCTAGAGCCATATTTTTCGGTTCGAGCTGTTCGCGAACCCGCGAACGACCTTGAACGTAACGAGGACTCGTTCTCCCTCGTAGCGGTATTAATTATTCGAGCGAGAGGGTCTGTACACGCCGGTGAGATGATTTAGTAACTCGCGCGCTATTGGGGACTGGCCGAACGATAAGAGGAATAAGGGGGCCTCTGTCGATATGTTAATTCACGAATATAATCCGTTCGATAGCAGAGGTGGGACACGAAATGAGCGAGATTATTAAAGGCCTCTCGTTCTGCGGCGACCGCGAGCCCACCTTGCGTTATGATCGGCCAGTCATCGTAAATATGAAATATATCGAAACTCGGTTTCGCCAATCGGCTTCGTCTCGATCTCGCTTTTCGATTCGCGCTAGGATAAGTCCACCGGATAGACGCTAATTGGAAGGCGGATTTTAAGCCTTCTGTTGCGAATTTAATTTAGCTAGAATTTCCAAAAAAAAAAAAATTGCAGTAGACTGGAAAAAAATGTTGCTGAACCAATTAAATATGCAATCGCGTGTACTACAAAGAGGATATTTTATCAGTTCGATGAAATAATCGATTAGTCTGCCAAAATAATTGTTAAATCAACCAATAAATTTGTCACTCAACAAAATATCTTCTTGGCAGTATACGATTGCATATTTTAATTGATTCGACAACTTTTTTTCTCAATATTTAGCGCTCTAGATTATTCGTTTGTGATATTGTTTACTATTTTCGGAAATTGATGTTCATCCGTCTGGTCGATCTCTACCCACTGGGCAATCTACCAACCCGAGAGGTTGTGCAAAATTTCCAAATCCGCCGGATGCTCGGGAAGAAAATACGAGAGGCAGGACGCCCTTGGACTCGAAGAATTGGCAAACGATATTAAGGAAAAAGAAAGCGAAGGACTCGAGGGAGAATAAGCCGAAAGGGAGCCGGTATAACGAGCAACGGGTGGAGTTCTCGCAGGGGGGGAGGGGGGGGGGAGAGGTCGAGAGGGATTTTTCGAAAAAGAAAATTATAAAACGAGGAAGAGAGAGAGAAAAAAGACGCACGAACTGGGTACGCGAGGGGCGGCGATAAAATGGAATCTTTACGAGGCACGGGGCTCTACCGAGAAAGGGAGACAGGGAGTTTGGCGTATAAGACGCTGAGTCAATGCGCTCCGGCCGAAGCAACGTCCGCTAATACGTACGCCTCGACGGTTGTTTATCGAGTTACGAAATTTCGCGCGAGAATAAAGTCATAGAGAGTCGATTCGGGGCAACGAAACTCGTCTAGCCGAATTTTCCCGAGTGAGATTTTCGAGGCTCGCGCACCTGCCCGATCGGCTCTCGAGGCAATTTAACGCGACTGTCGTTGGTTAAATGCTTCGTTAGAACGGCCATATCTCACGTATTATACTGTCGCGAGGGCCTATTCTCGATAATAATCATAATCCACGGTAATAACGAGCATAAACGCGGTCGAGTGTCGAGGAGGGGGGGGGGGACGAAAAAGAGAGAAAGCGAGAGATGAATAAGCGTTCGAGCGAGGGCGACACACAAGCACACTTACTCACTCATAACTGGCCATCCTATTTACATTTTAAATTGCTTCGGAATCGGACTCCATTTTTTACTCGCTATCTCTCTCCCTCGCTCGCGCTGTCTAATAATTTTGCCCCGGCTGAAAATTTCGCTGCTTGTCTACCGACTTTATATAACGTATTTACGATCGCGGCCTCTCTCTCTCTCTCTCGCGCTCTCCGCAAGAAACACCCAATTCTTACTTAGAATAAACGTGGAAAAAATCAGGCGGGAGTAGCCTTTAATCGAGAACGCGGAATTAAATATCAGAACGCTTAACATCGGCCGGGATGGCCTCTCTTATACTCCTGCCGATTTATTTTAGCGAATTCCCGACTGCCGCTCGCGATCGTTTTATGCAAATTCAAATTGGATTCGGAATTTTATCGGAATCAAATTGAAATCGTAATTGCCGTGCGCGCGCGCGCGCGCGCCGTACCTCTCGCGGTACTCGAATTAATTCCTTAGCGTCTTCGGAGCGAGAAAACTCCATTCCGCGTTTCCCTTTTTTCTCGGTTATGGGCACAGGTGAGAAGCGTATACGCACAATGTCACACATATTAGCTGCGTGTGCGCACACAGGCGAGAGCGAGGAGCGCGCGTTAGTTGATTTAGTGTCAGATTGGTCACGGGTTGTCGTTTCACCCTACGAGCCATTCACTATCTTCCGCTGGCGCATTACGAGACTCCACCGAGCCGCTATAATATTCTCGATTTTTCTTATTTTCTCTCTTTTCAGTTCGTAAGGGCGCGAACGCCGGATCTTTGATCCACAGCCGCCGCCATCGAGCTATCCGATCATACCAAAAAAGAAACCGATCTCTCTTTGCCTCCTCTCCATCTCGCTCCCTCGCCCTCCTCGCGGTGGCTCGTCCTTTTTTATTCTCGTTTCTTACCCGCCGATACACCGTCGGGATCATTAGCTCGGGATTCTCTTTTTCCAGCCAGCGCGTCCCGACCGGCGGGAATTATTCTAGATGACATTTTCTGATTTTGCTCTGAAAAATTATTCTTTGATACCACTTTTACCAATAGAGACCATTAGAGTTTCGACTCGTCTTGGATATAAAGAAACAACTTTAGTGTACAAGAAAGTGTGATTGAAGTATTAATGATTTTATCTTGAGAGATTCTTCTGTCCATTCTTACCAAAGACAGATTTGAACTTGAATTATTTTTCAAGTTTAGTCATCTCTCCACAAATTTGATACTAGATTTACGGACACTTTGACATACTTATTTTCATAAGCACGTTTCAGTTTGAAACAATAACGAAACCATAAATTTTCTTTGAAAAAATAAATTGTAAACCAATGTAGTTATAAACTATCAACTTTAAATGGGAAGAAGACATACATATTTGCATTATATATTTGTTAATAATGCATTTTCCGATTGTTAGCAGAGCCAAGCTAACGTGAAAATTCTCCGACGGGTCTATTTTTCGGTTCGAGTCGCTCGGACCGTTGACCGACTCGAGAGCAAGAATACAGCTAACGAAGCGGCTTGGGCAAGACTCTCATTTGCGAAAACAATAAAAAAATAAGGAACAACAGAGGGAGCTACCAAGGCGAACCGGTGTGTAACTTACGCTTGGTTTATTATTTATTGCTAAGTGGCGAACGTTAGTTAAATTTGAATACGGCACGTGTTTACTTCGCTCGCTTATAATTACTTCGTTTTATTTAAATTACGATGGAAGTGAAAACGCCTATATATTAACTTGTTCGTACCGCACGGAGATTCGCGCTGTGCGTTTTGCGAGATAGCGCGAAGAGTTTTCATTTCTCGCGGCATTGTTGAAAAATTTCCTCGTCGAAAGAAACGAGCGTCCGTCTTTATCTCGATCCTCTTCGATCCCCCCC
>NCVS01000584.1:0-10589 GCA_003055095.1 Goniozus legneri
CATCTATCCTGTATTTGACTTTAATAATTTATTTTTTATATTTTTCTCCGTGTAAAATTTTACATTATTCTAAGTTCAATAATATTATCTAGGTCCAATTAAGATCTTCATGTTCTTATTTTGACCTAGAATTAAGACCTGATTATGGGTCAATTTTTGCGTTAGCAGGACTTAGCCAAGTTAAAATTTATATTTAATGATACTCTTATTTTAGATTTTAACCAGGTCTAATTTTTTATTATTGGTCTGATTTTAACCTGCCTTTAGGTTTTAAATATGACTTATTTTTCGACTCGGGTCAGCTCTACCGCCAGCCACATTATCGCAAATATCGCGGTTAGCGGCATAAATCATTCTAAAACGAGAAATACAATAAAATAGAAGCGAGTTTATCTGACTTTGCAGATAAGGTCCGATTGAAAGTGGCTTCACGGTGATCCTGGAGAGTTAATTGCGCCGTGGGTGAGCGTTTGATAGAAATCAAGTTGAGGTTGCAGAGGCAGCTAACCCAGGAGAGGGAGGAGGTTCACGGCTAGTTTGTTCTACAAACGTTCATCACGTTGCTTGCGTGCCGCGAGATGAGTCGGAGGTAAACGAGAGAACTCGAACGCTTTGAGCCCTGACGAGCACCACACGATATAACCATTCACCGATTTTCCTTTCGTATAAAGAAATTCGAATTATTGAAACGAAATCGAATGCTATGAATTCAGCGAAGAAGCATCATCGCATATTCCAAGTACAATTACGTTTCATTTTTTTCTTTCGAGCGTAAAATATTCTTATTTTCGACAAAGCAAAACAAAGTTGATTTTGGAGAGAAATGTCGATCACAGCGTTGAGAGTTCCATTATCGAGTTCTATTGAAAAAACGCTCGAGAGAGAGGACTTTCACGTGTATAACGACTCTCAATCGTCACCGAGATAAATGTTTACCCATGGCAAACGTTGCGTCGCCTTACATTATATTTAGCGACGTCCGACGGCGCGAGCGAGCGTTCGATAAGAATTGTTTTTTAATTACATCGGGTCCTGAAATTTAATTGCGCGGTAGCACGCGCCGACTGGAACGACCTTGCGCCACGCGACAGCCAGTATAAAGTCCCTCGGCCTCCATATATCGCGATACGCCTATAACGCGTGACTCGTACGCCGAGTAATTGCTTTTTCGTCAATTTTCATTAACCGGGCCGATAATCGCGTAAATCTCCATGCGAGACTCTAGGCGCTTTCTCGGGACGCTTCTCCTCCAGTTTCGAGTCACCCCGGGCTGATAAATCGAGAGGAGCCGCGAAATTGACGCGCGATGGATGCGATCGATCTTCGGATGAGTTTCATCGTGGATCCTGACCCGCAGCGGATTTTGTGCAGCGCGTGAATCACGCGCTGCGAACTATCGAGGGAAATGTATTTCGAGCGCGAAACTGAGGGCGGAGGAGAGGGGAGTGTACGATGTGCAATAAGAAGACGCAAAGACCTGCGGAGGTTGCAGCAAGGACGCCCAAGGAGACGAAGAAGAAGAAGAAGAAGAGGAATAAAGAGAAGAAGGAACGTGGCGCGCGGAGGAGGTCGACGCGTAATGCTGAATGAGGACGAGATTCGCGTGGTATGCGCAGAATGCATCTCAGAGTGGTAGAAGGGGGAGAGAAGGGGGGAAAGAGGGGGGGGGGGACGAGCACCTGCTTCGTCGCAGAGGCGAGACGAGTTCGATCGGGCCCGCGACTCGCGCTCGCACATTCACGAATGCAACCTCTCCACAATCTTGGGAAGAGCTGCCACTACATCGGAAGAACCAGCGAGTTCCGAAAGAACTGCTGAATTTTTTTCATTCCTTACAAAGCCAATCGTTCGCGATAGAAAAAAAGATTCCGACGCTTTTCAAAGCGAACTCCCGCTAATTTTTCTCGCATAGAATTTTCAAAGCCAAGGAATCGAAAATAAAGCTTCCATCGGAACTCAATTTTGTTTTATTCACACATGAAGTTTGATTTTTTCACGTCAAGAACGGTTTTCCCATTTTCCAAATGAAAAATCTCGCTCCGTCGGACTTCTACGGCTGCCTTGTTTTACATATAAAGTTATGGTAATGAATGCACTTGACGGAGCCGTGTGTATGCGCAGGACCGGATTCTCCTACGGACGTTGTCTCGCTTGCAGCGAGTCTCGAGAGAATCCCTCTACGAAATTTTCTCGATTGCGACGAGACGCCGCGATGTTTGACCGATCCAGCGAATAGCTTAATGCGGATTCGCGGTGACGCTGGGACGCCTATTCCGAACACGCGAGCGCGAGAGGTGGCGAACCAGTAAAACCGAGTGGTAAACCAGCCGGTGTGAGGGGGAGGAGAGAGGGGGGAGAATCTATATACACAGAATCGATAGGTTATAGGGCCGCAAGCCAACGTTCATAAAGGCGAACGCTACGGGGACCCCGTTGCACTTTAACGACCTCGATATATCGTTTACCTGAATATAGATATATATATATAAGGTGACGTATATTTTATATACTCCACGGAGTCACGTGCACTCTCCTTAATGGCCAAGGATTAATTAACTCCTCTAAAATTCTCGTTTACGACGTTCGTGTTACGTCACGGTGTTTTGACGATACAAATCCGAGCTAATAAGCTGTACTCGAGACCGACTTTATGAATCGATAGATCAGATACACGAGAACTACGAATAGATATAACGATAAAGATTTACAGATAATATTTATGAAATGTAAATCATTCGTTATATCAAATTGAAAGATTATGTAATAACATATTATCATTTTTAAAATAATAATAATGTATTATATGAAATATTACGAATATATTGTGTGATATCATAATAAAAAATATCTTATTTTGTTTTACGAATGTTAGGTAACATTGGAGTTGATTCAATCGATTCTTTTCCTCAGTTCCTAGCAATTTAGATTGTAAAGGGGAAATTGAAGGAGAAACTCGAAAGATTAGAATCGCGTTTATAACCGAGGCGTGTAATCTCGCATTACGCAATTTTAGGGAAAATTTCTAGATCGACGGTTCCAGGGTGCGATAGAGGGAGGGTGTGAGTGTGGGAAAGGATAAATTATGAGAGGGCGAGGTGAGGGTAACGCAATATCGTTGTAATCCTAACGGGCATCGAAATATCGCTCTCATCGGGAGCCGATATATCGGTTGGCCTAGAGAGAAGGGACCACGCTGCGGTTATCTCGTTCGAACGTGCCTGTGTAAGACCGGGTTCTCTGTACATCGCGAGCGTACCGAGGACGGCGCATTCGATTGATGAAACCCGCAATTATTGAAGATTATCAAAATTCGAAGGTATAATCATCGCGAGAATGCGAATAACGCGAGTGGAGGACGCAACAGATATTGCGAAAATAATATATTTTTAACTCCTAAACATAAAATAAGTTTAGTTTAATCAATTATAATATTCAAAAAAGGAAAATATATTTTTATTGTAACTGTCAGAATTTTGATTTGTTGTGTCGAAATGAACAGTCAATTAATTCAAAGTCATTTTTTCCTCATTAGTATAGAGAGGTATATTCGAGTTCTCCTTGAATTCCATTTCGGGATAGCTTAGAGTATGTGTACACATACTACGCAGTCATTCGTAGCTCTAAGTGATGCAATCCCTCGTTATCGCATCGACAACGAAAACACGGACGATCTCTGTGACGTAGCGATTAGATCCCTCATCTGCGCTACCTCTGTAAAGCTCTGTCCAACCCATTACGGGAATTACGTTTGTTCATGCCGAATGGCGAAGTACGCCATATTCGGTTCTGAGTAATAACCGCCGTGTAATTAAATGGAAAAGCTATTGACAATATACTTTGCGTTTGATCTGTTCCGATTGATCGACTGAATGCTTCAAGATTGTAATATAATAGAATATCGTTCTGATATTTGATGAAAATTCAACTTCAATTTTGCTGGTATAGAACAAAAGGGAGAAAAAGGTAAAAATCAGAGAAGTAAAGCGAGAGGTTGTAAAATCGCGGAGAGGTAAAAGCCGAGAGTGGATCATCATATATGGCGTTAGCGCGTGAACGCACAATGAGCCGTTCCCCTGCGACGAGCTGTATGCGCTTACGGACACCCCTGGAATCCAGGTGCGGGTACATCAAGAAAAGAGGCCGGCTTATTCTCCCGCTTAACTCGGATTTTTCATTCCACGCGAGCGTTTTACGTGGCCATTTCTCTCTTTAATACCCGAAGTTTCTTAGCCCCTGTATATCCACTATATTTCAGTCTATTTCGAACTACAAAAATACATTCTTCTCTTCTACACTATATGAGGTTATCGCGAATACCGAGATTTCCGATTTATTTTATTTCAGGAAAGTCGAAATAAGAAAACTATTTATCGTTTGATATCTTTCTCGGGGGAGAAGGAAATTGGATTTGTCAAGCATTCTTTTCGCGGTACGTTCGGTATTTTATAAGAAGTTTTTTTTTTGTTATTTGAGAAAATTGATAAACAAATATAATTATTACATATTCGGTATTTGTATATTATTATTCAATTTACAACAGGATATTTTTTCCCGATGAATCGTTTAGAGAAGCAATTCTATTCGCGAAGATTCGCTGTATCGAACGTGAACGCTCGTGTAATAGATCTGGGCTCGTTAAAGAGAAAAAAAATTCGACGAAAGCGAGAGGAAGTACACGATATCCGCGTGTACGCGCTTAGAAGACGATTCCGTGGCTAATTAACGCGTCACAATGTAATCTACACGATTAATCAAAATGCCCGCCGGTACGAATAAGCGAAAGGAGATAAAGAGAAGGATGAAAGGAAAAAAAAGGAAGGAGAACATTCGCCAGCGCGAGCGCGAAAACGGTAGCCGCCTCACGACTCGTAAAAACGCGGCTAATGGCGGCGCTTGGCGGATCCGACCGCTCGTTAGCCGTCACATAAATAACCGATATTAATAGGGCGAGTGGCGCGAAAGAGCACCGGTATAATTCCATGCTTGCGTCTTTCGCGACTTTCCTCTTCGCGATCGCGCCGATATTCGGGCATTTCTGTTGTCTCTCGAAAATACGTCGCGTGCATTTCCGCTACATCGATCTTGGTCTCAAAGAGATCTCGCAAACGCAAATGCGCAACAATAATTGTTAATTTTTGAACATTCGAATTATTCCTTTTTTAATTACTTCGCCAAGAACGGCGACTAATTACCGATTGCTATTTTATCTACGGACAAATATATCCGATTTGTATAGGTCCGCGACGCCTGTCGAGATTTTCATTACTCTTTATATATCGACCGAACAGGCGAAACTCGTTCCGTCAAAGCGAGCGACTGGTAAAACAAAAACAGCGTACGAATACAGCTACTCGGTTATACGGGAATTAATAAAAAAAAAAGAGAGAGAAAAAAAAGGAAAAATTCAAAATCACGTTCGCACACAAAGGTAATTGTTTTCGTAGAAACTCGCGCGCTGCACCGCTAATGCATTCAAGAAAATTGCATCCCCGTTGAATATTCGACCCGTTTCCTCTTTGTTACCCATCGCCTATACATCGCGTCGCGTGGACATGCGTTCTACAAACTGACATAAGCGATATTAACTCTTCCAAGTGGGCAAGAGAGAAAAAGAGAAAAAAAATGTTCAGAAGCGTAGGTTTTTGTTGTTAACCGGGTTAATGAAAATTTATTATGCATTTTTTTCCTCCCGGCATATTTTCGGAGAGAGAAGAACTAATCGAATGAAAATAGCAGCAAAAAGGGGGAGGGGGTTGAAGGCAACGATATTTGCGATTATAGAGGCACCGAACGCTCGCACGTCGGCGTACAGAACCGTACGCACGAATCCATTTAATTTCCTCGTCGATTGGCATTTCGCCTCGAAATCGCTCGGTGACGCGTATACCTTTGGGAAAAGCACGAACGTCAAAATTGAACCCGATAATCCGTACAATTTATACGCGAATATTTGACGTGATTACATGTTTTGACGTTTACCTTTCATGCTGAGTCAAAAGATTCGTATTTGTTTTCGAGTCAGGCTCCACAGGGCGACGTGAAAATTCTGGACGATTCTTTTCATTTTACCTCATTTTGACTTCAGCGTCAACCAAACATATGCATGAATTGAATTCCAATTCTTCAAGAATCAGACTAAGCTAAGAACCCCTAACGAAGTAAGTTGAAATAGAATTTTTTCGAGTCTGTGAAGCGCCGAAAGGAACGATATACTCGCGAGTTTCCTATCAGCGATAAATCTTCGTCACGCTGATCGAATAATACGCGCATCTATATAGACCCTCACTCCTCTCTTTCTCTCTCTCTCACACTCGTTCGACGTCACCGTACGCGTGTATGTTGATGAATGTCCCGCCTCGAGTTAATTAAAAACCACACCGGGGGGAATATTTCTCAACGTAACGTATTGTGTCATACGACGCTAACGCGATAATAGATCGATGTACTGGCATATGCAAACAGGAATTCGATGTCAAAATTCTCGATATTGGGAATTCAAGTTCGGTATGAAAATCAAAAATTTACCAGCTCTCGATAATTTTTATCCAGTGAAATAAAATAAAAAATGAGATTATATCAAATTTCAAACGGTTCTGATCGAGAGATACAATTCGTTTTGAAGGTCCCTGAAATAATTTTTTCCTCGCAAGAATCTTGCCAGGGAAGGAAATTAGGAGAACGTATCCAGCTAATGGAAGCGGGACTTTGTAACGGCAATACGGCACGAGTCGCGTGACGATGCCCGCTTATATCGGACAAAATCAATTTGCAGCCGTAACTCCATCGGAGATCTCTCCTCCTCGAATTTGGTCCTCTTTGATAAACCCTACTATCCCCCATTTTGGGGTAAAATGTATGGAATCGATTGCGGCCCTCGAGTTCAAGATACTCCATGTCTATATGAAAATTGAATTTTTCGATATTCTACTCCTGATTTTTATGAACGAGCTTTTGGCCAAACGACAAATTCAAAATTATGATAAGAAGAACAAAACAAAATAAAAACATTACTCGCTTAGTATATTACTTCACGTGAATATCCATAAAATCTAGCCTGACGCGATAGAGATTCTTCTAGTAGTACGAATTAAAATAAGACTACAAATTCGATCCTGACTCTGTTCCTCGAACTATCATTCATTTTAAGCATTTTCAAATTTTAGATTCTATCGACGTATTACATCAGTTTCGATATCCGATTTTTGGTTTATTTTTAGTCGAGAGAATACGCGTAACGCGCATAAGCTCGTCTTTTACGGGTGCATTTATGTACGCGCGGATTACGTTCGAGTAATAAATTTCGCGAATCATAACAGGAAAAGCGGCCACGCTGCGTAATAACCATTGAATGGGGTGGGTGTGTATGTGAAAGAGAGAGAGAGAGAGAGAGAGAGAGAGAGAAACAGAGAGAGAGAAAGAAAAAAGAAGAGGAATAAAAGCGAAATCTACGTCACGAAAGGGTGGGAATCGATTTCCGGAACTCGACCCCTAAATCGAACAATTATAGCGCGCTCGTTATCGTAAAAATAACGTCGAATAATAAACGGCCCCGTTATATTTACGAAGAGGGAGAGAAAAATTCATTTAGCCCCTCGTACGTTTGACAATATATACGTATATATATACATATACATATATATATATATAACGAGAATCATATTTCTACCTCGGATTTATCGTTCGTAGCTGAAGGCGTGTGATCGACACCGATCGATTTGTCATCCACTAAAACGCGCTTCAATTTTGACCTTTCGGATAAAAATATCGCGTTTTAGATAAAAATTTCGAATCGAGTTTGGCACTTTGATCGTTTCAATGATGCATCTTCAAAATCTTGCATTGTTATTACAATATTCAAAATATAATCATGTATTAATCTGTAATTGGTTTTATAACTAAAGAAAAATTTTAAATTTCATCCTCTTTAATTTTTTCTTCAACCTCTTACAGCAGCTAGCCTAGAAAGAAATGGGTCGTTCGATAATTTTTCTCGAACAGCGTTACAGTACCAGAGTGTCGTAATTAACGGACACCGAGACGCTCACTCTCGTATTATACGTATAGATCAAGTCGATGGTTGGCGCCGAGCTCGATGGCGCCAGGTGTGCGTCTCGACTGCATCGCTCTCGAAAAACCACCGTGGTTATTCGATCTCGTTCCCTTTCCATCTCGGTGTAACTCTCGAAAGTATATATCCCCGAGGATCGAGTAAACGATCGCGAAATGACCGCGAGAGTCGAATTATATTTTCGTCCCTCGAAAACGGCTGTTTATCGTTCCACCGCAGGATCGTCGCACCTGCACCTTCCATTCCAGGCTCTCCGAAGAGGAACACATTCCGAGAGTTATTTTCTCAAGGTCGATCGCTTGTTTACATACAATTGTTCGTATTTTCCCAATCGTACTCAATTATAATCGGGTATTCGGTAAGTGTGCCGTTCTAGATTCTTCTAACCGTTCTCGATATTGTTCCAAAATTAGATCTCAAAACATACGTAGAAGATAGACCGGACACTCGATAGTTATCAGCGACGATAAGCGCGCTGAAGAGATTAATGGCAAAATAACGCTCTCGAGTGTTTAGTTTTCGGTTTTCCGTAGGTTGTTTACCAATAGAGCGGAATGCAATTCCTTGAAACAACGCGAAACGCGATTAACGAGAAACTCAGGTACGTCACGTCAACATATAGCGTTTCGGAAATCATTGATCGATTATAGTTTCCATCGATCTACTTTCGTTTACGTTCGCCAACGACCATTCAGCATTCCATTTCGGTTCTCGTATTTCCTACGGCTCGCAGTTATTGATATCGTGTTTTCTCGAGCTAAACCGTGTCCGCTTATTTCTCTTCCTTTCTCTCTCACTCATTCCCGTTCGTTCGCTCGCCAAACGATAATAATTATTGACAGATGGGCGAACAACTATTACGGCAAAGTGGAGAGAGACAGAAACGGAAAAAACGTGCGCATGGCATAATTAGCCGCGACTAAGCACGCACGTTCGTTTTAAACTGATTTACATTCGGCCATTTACACGAGGATCCCAGGTGAGTATAGTCGGATTAGAAAAAATTTCTCTGGAATTTTTTAGCCGTGAAATTTTCCAAATTGAATCGTGGATTACTAGAAATTTCGTAATCGATGCAACGATCTGGTGCGTACACAGCGTGCACCTTTTATTTACACATAGTTTGATGAACCCGTCTACGCAATGTTATCGCGGTACCAATAAACGTACAATGAATTACGGAATAGAATATTTTTCCAATTAATGGGAAATTCGAACCGTCGAATCGAACTCGATAGCATTTCGAATTTCCATTTCAAACACCGCAAATAGTATACTCTGTTAAATAAAATTAAATACTATTGGAAAAATCACAAAGTAAGTAATCACTCCATCAAATTATCGGAATATTCTTCTGACAGTATCCGAGCGAATATTTGGTTTGAAAATTCTGCTCTCTCTGAGTTGTGTTATTCGATACATTCATAAATAGAAAATTATAAACAATATCCTCCCGTACTCTACCCATCTGTCATATCCGACAAAAATATATATCCAGATAAATGAAATACTCGTGAGAGCCTCCCGAATAATTCGGCTACTTCTGTTCCTGGATAGAGAATACGTTACTCCGTAATAGAAAGGGAAAAAATGAGAGAAACATTTAGCACGAGACGATTAAAACACGATGCTGCCGGTCACTATACTTCGATAACACTCAGCTCTCTCGTTCTCGGTTTGTTTTTTTCGCGATAAAAAGCAGCGACAACGAAACCACTGATTCGCGGAAACATTCGATTCGTTCCTCCTTTCCGAACTTCGCTCTGTCGTTCTTCGGAAAATCGTCACGGGAATAGAAAAGTGTAAATATCTGTACGGTGGCTCTCGGCAATATTTTCACCAAAGTATACTATTTATACAAATGCATACGAGTATATATAGATCGGTCGTGATGAAATTATGTCAGCGTGCCAAGTTCGACACGCACAGAGAATACGGAATTGATCGGTGATCGATAACGAGAAGAGGCGAGAATTGAATTCTGTTATTTCGCAAAACGAACAATACCTCAATTAAACTTGCTGAAATTATTCCACTCCTAGTTATAACCAATCTCTTCTCATTCCCGCAGCACGTGCGCAAACTTTCCGGCGAGCGATTTCGAATAAATTTGTACGATGCGCTAAATGTGTTGGTCGAAATTTTATTTGCCAAGAGATCGTAGAGTTTCGCTACACCGAGGGAAATCGAGTAGGAAATGATTATCGAATCTGACGAAATGGAAGAATCGTAATTGGATCAATACTGTAAGCACTCGTGTATTAATACGTACACGTATACATCCGCACCCAGAGTGAGCAGAAAACACCGTTGACATAACCAAACAACCACCGGGAAGTGTTTCGTGGGTTTTTTGCTTTTTTTTCTCGGAGCACTTTCCGTGAAATCGATTCGCTTTTCGTCCCCGACGGTGACTCTTCGGCTTGTATATCGTTGTCGTGACGTCACGGGCTACTCAACAGTTCCAATCAAATAAAAACAATTGCTATCGCGCGCGCGATACAACTCGTTTTCCTCCGCC
>NCVS01000585.1:8599-36051 GCA_003055095.1 Goniozus legneri
AATTCCCCGCGAACTGTTATTGGCCAGCGCGCTGACCTGCCCTTCGCCGTACGAATCTCGCGAGTCTTATCCGCGAGGCGCATCTAAACGAGCGCAATATCCGCGGGTCGCGAATGAAAAATATCATCGAAATTCTGCCACTGCGTGTACGGACGCGAACGTGTTATTAGTTTACTCGACTCTCGTTTTTCGACGAAGTGCCTCGAACAATTACGGTCCCGACGATGCTGACCTAACCAAACGCGCCAGTCACGCGATCGTTCGATTGTGGATTTTACTCCTCTCTTTCTCTCTCTCTCTCTCTATTTTTTTCTTTTTATTTCGGCGAAACCGATTATCAGTGCAAAACGGAAGGGCGCGTGACGGGAAGCGATCGCGCGCGAACAATCAATATGCACGTGTGCCGATTGGGTACTTTTGTATATGTGTGTGCGATACGCTACACACACACACACACACACACACACACACACACAGACGCGGAATATTGCGATAAGAAACGGTCGGTGGTGTAGCCTTGGATAAGGAAATCAATTGCGCGCGCTTTGAAATAAACGGCCGAGTATCACGTCGCCGATACGCACCCGATAGCGTCCAGAGTCTCTTTGTTCTCTTTTTAGAGACTGCACCGCAATTTTCTCGTTTCATGCCGTTCTGTTTGTTTGATCGCACTCGCTGTTTCTTGCGCTCTTCCCGCAGTGTAGAGGAATTAAACAGATTCAAATTACGCATGTGTACGTTAACATACCAATACCTCGATCGTACATACGAACTCTTTTTCATCTGCCGATACGCGCTAAATATTTGCGCCGCGTCAATTGCAGCAGCGGAAGTAGAGCAAACGGAACACAAGACAGACGGGAAGAGAGATAGAGAGCGATATACGCGGGTACTTTAACTAATTGATATTTGCCAAACAATCATCGATAATTTCATCGACATCCCGCTAATTAAAACTGCGACGTGGTTGCTCGCGCCCTGACGTCCCGACGCTCCGAATTCCCGTCAAACGCATTATTTTTTAACGCGAAGACACGAGCCTATTGCGCCGCTGTCCACTCGGTTAATAGTGACAACGCGGGCGAATTATTTAGACAGGCAGCCCGAGTCGAAATTTAAAGCTTGTTTTTCGTTTTTAATGTCTTATTTAACAAGAATAATTGTCTTGATTTCGACTTCTAAGTCTTACTTAGTACCCAAAACTGTACTTAAAAGTCGAATTCAAGACAAAATAAGATAAATAAGATAGAATTAAATCGTGAAGACTTTCTGTTAAGATTAAAAAGTAGAATATAAGTCTAAAATTGTCGGCAAACCAGCGACATAAAAGAAAAACACGTTAGAAAAGTCCTAATCAAGTTTTAAATTTCGACTCGGGAGCGTCGAACGACCCAATTAACCGGCACGGTGGATCTTCATTTTTCATCAGACAATATGCGAGAATTGTCTCGAGTCCATTACCGTAACGCGCACTTTCCACCTCGTTATCGTCCAGCGAACGGTGCATATATTACGACAAATCTGTTATTAAAAACGAAGATGCTCGCCGCGAAGACGCGTTGTTTACTCGCGATAAAATAGTAACCCGGCGAGAATTCAATTATCCTCTCGTCTCGGTAGGTTCGTCACGGTTGGCCCGGAGTGCGCTCCGAATATTATCAATATCACGGAAGACACGCGTATAGTATATCACGTAGGCGCACTCGATAGGATTGTAGGCTGCGCTCACGGTTGGCGAGGCAGATCGTCGCCGAGAGAGGACCGACGACGGTCCCTTTGTCGAGCGACACGCGAAAGGCAAATTGACGGTGTTTGACGTTATTGATAAAGGGTACGGAGAGAGGAAGGGAAAACGCTCGAAGGTCGACGTCGATGCTTGCGTCGAGACATCGATGATGCTCGCATGTACACAGTTTGCTTCGCTCGTCTACGCTGTTTGTACGTCTCCCATTGCCGTATCAGTTTCGATGCAATCGCCTTGTATCGTTAGTCTCTTTAACGGTGCTGTATGTTGATTACCAGAGGAAAGAATTGTAGAATCAAATAATTATCGAATCGAATACCGAATAGGGAATATTTATTTTTTTTTTTATCATTCCACTTTGGAATGTTTAAATAATCGATAGTTTTTTGCATTTTTTCAAAGTGCACATATTTGCGAATATTGCGTGCGTACGCGTTTTCAAACGCGTCTAACTTGAAATTACATTTTTCGGAGCTGGGTCGTCGTGTTCTGAGAATTCAATCAAATTTTCACTACACATTCGCATGTTTGGCTATGGTCGAAATTGGAATCATTTTGAAATTCCTATTTCTACTATTTGGCTATTAAAATCGATGAAAAATCAAGTTCCTTTGTCGATTCTGTAGTAAAAATTTAGTCAGGATCTGTCCAGTGTATTCTAAGAAAACGAGCTGGTTTCTGTGTTTTTCACACTACCGCAATTTCGAGATATTTTCAATGGTTATTAATAAACATTTCTCACTAAAAAAAATATTTTTCTTCGCTCAAGGAGTGCCTCTACCGATCCATATAAAAAATATTCCTGAAAAAAAGACTTTTTCCAGGCATCCAAAGTGAAATGATCTCAATTAAAATTACGATAATTTATAGTCTAGTCGCTAATTTCAGACACGGATGAACAAACTCGCATTGACGATCGCGTAGTCTCGTGTTCGCGTAAGCATCTCCTTCCGTTTGGCACGGTGCCCACGAAGAGAAGTATACACAGATAAATGTATCGCAGATTTCATACAACGCGCTCGCGCGAGCTGTTCGACGTTTTGATAATGTGAACGTCGCGACGCGAATCCTTCGCTCGGCCGCGTTTGGAATTTGAATGTGCGATTTCGTTTTTACGCTGTACCTGTAACTTCCGAAGAAATATAGTGAAAATAACTTATACATATAGTACCACTGCCAATTTTTAAAATCAAAGATAATTTATATTTAAATAATATACATTTTTAACAATAAAATATGAATTAAAAGAAAGAAATTTGGATCTCGAATTGATTCTAGTTCTTTTGATAAATGATACTATGGAAAAAGATAATCGTTATTGTTTCTTATTTTAAAAATTTTGTATTTAATGTCTATCTCTTTTATGAAAATTTCACTCACAGAAGACAGAGAAGACCGAACTAACGATTGCTCAATTAATTGTAGCGATCACAACTCGAAAATAACAGAATTTCCATCTCGTATATAGTGAAACCGGTTTCACAAAAATATATATGATAATCCAAACGATTTCTAAATGACGAGTGAGACAAAATCGCTTCGTGATCGAGAATCGATCGATCGCATGGTCTCTCGCGGGTATGATTTATCGTTGCGTTCCTTGCACCGATATAAAACGTCGTCGATAGCAGCGACTGTAGACTGTATTCGCGACCTCGCACAAAACATCCCGATAGCTACCGATAGCTGTACCGATGAATGATGATAGCTAGAGCGCGATGGGAGGGAGCGGGGAAGGGAGAAAATACACACAAACCCGAAACTCGCGACACGATAAAACGCGGATTTATAGTTCGCGTGATTGCGCCCCGATATCTAGATCGTGCAGCGATGAGAATCAATACGTACGAAATCGATTTCTTCATTGTTCGTTCCTTCAACCGCGATCGCTTTTCGAAACGATGGAATCTGCTTCGCGCTCGTGCGAAAAATATACAGAGGGTAACAAACGAGGAGAGGAGAATCGTACGGAAGTGAAATTAAAAGTAGTTGGCTAATAACTCTTAACACGAGAATTGGTGTACTTCGAATAAGAGAAGCGACGAGTTCGATTCACTCGAGCTTTGAAGTCATTAAACCGAGATCGTAATATATCATCAGCGCTAGAGGATTTGCTCGAGGCTTATGGACTTTTCGTCGTGAGGGGTGGCGACAGAGGGTGGCTTTGCTTTGACGCCGCAACCTATTTAAAGCGTAATGCGCGCATTCGCACCGACCCCTGATGATAATAATCCTCCCTCGTATGCGCTATATCTGTACATACAAAGCGAGCTCACCGATCGCGCTCTCGCGAGGGTTCAATTTTAAAACAATATGCGCAATTATTCCACCCTCTCGGACGTTATATCCGCGTACAGGCGCAGGTGCGAAAATTCGCCTATTTGCGTGGGAATTTCTTTTTTTTTTTTCAAACCGGAAAAATGAAAAATATACTAAAAACGAGAAAGGGGCGAGCGGGATGAGAGAGGGACGCGGAGAACGAAACAATAAAAATCTCGTTTGATTTAGTTTTGAGATGAATCACGAAAATCCTCATTTTATGACATCGTTAACCTCTCGCGGCGGAGCGCGAAACAAGGAGGGGAAGAGCTTTAAATCGAACCGGCGCAACAAAAGCAACGCGTACATGGTAAATTTACGGGTGCGCCGTGCGCACGCAACTCCGGTTTACCTATACCCGTTCGAAACAGATCGGCAAACGAGCGCGCCCAACTTAACGGCCGCGAGGACAATATTTGACCGTTTCCCGGTTCTTTTATTCGCCACCTTTTATTCGACCTTTACCAGAGTAGGAATTTATGGCATTCGATATAAGCGCAAATGGCGAGAGCGAGACCGGAATATTTAAAAATCTTTTCCCGAATCGAAAATTTCTCAGATGGAACTCTCATTGGCGAGAGAGAAAGAGAGAGAGAGAGAGAGAGAGAGAGAGAGAGAGAGAGAGAGACGAGAATTCGAGCCCGAGCGATACACGATAGCGATAATACCAAGTTCGAACAACGGTGGGCAAAGTTTAGCCGGGGTATAAAGACCGAGGCGCGAAGCACGATTTATTCGTTAAAGAGTGGGGAGTATTTACGAAAAGACAAACTAACGAGAGACTTTGAGCCCATATCTCTGTCGCGAGCCCGTAAGAGAGGTTGGTTGCGTCTGCGCGCAACCGTGCGTCGGATAATCCGGACTCGAGTACCGCGAACAAAACTCGTTTGTTCCGCGACGCTTTTGGGGTCCCGGGGCGACTAAAAACTCTCCGCCCTCCCCATCGGCCCGTTTTCCACCTACTCCCTCGGGAGGCAGCGCGCGTGCGGGGATTTACGATGGAAACTGGTTTTTCCCCGGGAATAATCCGCGAGAGATGAGGAAAACTTCAAAATTGGCCTTTCTCTCTCTCTCTCTCTCTCTTTCCCTCGCTCTCCTTCCCCTCCTACTCTCGCCGGGGCACGCCGAGTACGAAAAACCGTGATAAATCGAGTGAGAGGTAATTCGCGCGCGGGCGGTGTTGCTCGTATTGTTAAGAAGATCGGTGTGCGCGTTGCGATCTCTCGCAACTCGCGCAAACTCGTATATCTGGATCGATGTGTTTAATTGTAAGACGAGTTATAGGATGAGTAAATTCCGCGAATTCCGGGAGAGGCTTTTTTTCAGGTGGGAGATTAAAAACGAGGAGGGCGTAATTTGACTACTCGGCTATTTCGAATCGGTCGTTTCGATACGTTAACGTAACGTAATGCGATTAATTGGACGCGGGCTCGATCGACGAACACGCACGAGCTCTAATCATTGAAATGGCGATTCGATAATTCGGATAGCTAAGAGAAAATCCATAGAGGAAAGAGATCGAGTTCGGTGCTAGTATTTCGCGAATTACGGGCGTATAAATAGTCGTTGATTAGGACATACCGGGGCTAGGTTTCAACCGTGATTCACACTCGCGTCAGTGCGAGGAGGAACGAATTAGAACATACTTTTAATCCCCGTCTGTATTGCAAATGAAAAAAACGGGTGAGTCACGGCGGAATAAAACTCGGTGAAAAAAGAAAAAAAAGAACCGGAGGGGGTAAAAAGAAAGCACCACTCTCGAAAGCCGATCGATCCCACTGTATATAGGCTCGAGTACGCGTCGCGTATACGCCAGTTTTTTTCCCCACGGCGAGATGAATTGCGCTTAAACGATTCGACGAGCGTTTTGCTAAATTTTACTTTCGCCATTTTTCCTCGTTTTTCTTTTTTTTTCCCCCTCTCACTCCTCCCGCTGCAGCTATTTATATAAAAGCGATCGTCGACGCACCTGTGTTCCCAGAATTTACGCGCGAAGATACGATTGGAATTTTTTTTTTGCCCCGTCTTTACGCTCCCAGCGTGTACACGTATACATGGTGTACCGTACTCGCGTCGCACCGATAAATCGAGCGCGCGATTCGTCACATTCGAAAACGTTAGCCGTCGTTCGTATACAGATGCCGTAGATTTCGCTGGATAATCCGAGACGAAAAAATTCGAGAGAAATAAACTCGTTTGCCTATATCGAACATTTGGAATTGTCGCCGGGCGAAAATCAAGAAAGGAAATATTGTTGATTGGACAATCGGTAGGAGACAAAGGGACGACGCAGGACAACGCTGAGATCGGTTGCCTGCGGTGGTGGTATCGTCGTCTTCATCCGGTAATCTCGGCATGGTTTGACGTCCCGGACGTCGAGTCCATGCGAAGCCCTACACGTTACGTTGTTCGATCGGATTACACGAGACCCGTGTGTTTGTGCGCGCGTTCTCCGAGAGCTACAGTAGGAACTCCGTTGCGTACAAACTATCCATAGTTTACCACATTCTCATGCGGAGATCGGTACCAAAGCGTAGTTCAAACGCGAAACGAATCCTCATTCTCCAAACAGTGAAACAGGAGGGACCGAAGTCTTAGTTTAGTTTATATGCCGCAACAATTGTCAAAATTATTGAACATTTTATTCGAATGCCTGTAGTTGAATAACGCATCTGAATTTTTGTACACCATGCTAATCTAGTCCACGTTTGTTTTAGAAAATATACTTGATTTTCTTAAGATCTATTATTTATCTTAATAGTTGATAACTATTGATGCATTTTTGTGTGTTTTTTTTTTGTGAACATGTGTAATCTGGTAGTGCAAGGAATCAACTATCTATTGATACTAACTTCAAACCATTTGTTTTTAGTTCCTTTTTACATAAAACAACGTCAAAATTGTTTCAACTCGGTCTCCCCTTACTGTGTGCCCTTTGCTACCTTGTCGACGAAAAAATTTTCCCCAAGATAGCTGAAATCGAATTCCAGTTGAGTATCGATAAACCATAAACCGAGTGACCTCGGTAAGGACAAGATTCTCACGTGAGATTTGGAAAATAAGAATTTCGATGTTCTTTGTGGGAGAGGAGGCTGAGTTACGTAGGTACACCTGAACGATCGGGAGTACGTAGTACGTGCACCGGCCGCGAGGTGCACGCGAGCGCGCCGATCATGCCCTCGGCTCGGGGATACGTGTGGAGTACGCGCGGGCATCCGTGGCGTTGCTCTCCCGGTACCGGTTCACCTTGGACGCGTCTCGATCTACGCGCGGTTAAGTGGAGGGGATAGGACGACCATGCGCGCACGCCCTCCGATGTTTCTGCGTTCTTGCCCCTCTCGCTTTCGCGCCTTTTCCTTCTCCCTCGCGCGTCTCCGGACGTCTTCCTTCCTCTTTCTCTCTTTATCGCTGTCCTCCTCTGGCGAGCACGAGCGCGCACCGCGATCAGGTACCCGGGATACGCCGAGTACCGCTGCGCACCGATCACCAACGGCAACGGAAAATGCTCTCTTATAACGACGAACAAAGCGCGCGCGCGCGCGCGCGCCGATCCTCGAGGATCGATACCCGTGCGAGGTATTTGAGAGGCAACTCGAAATAATCGAAAAATGCCATTTCTTGGCCTGCCTACGTCCACAGGAGATATGCCTCGGCTACGCATCGGATCGACCGAGCTCAAAATTACGTATAATACGTTACGACGAAGGACAGGAATTGGTACAACGAGAAGAACATCCTGGGGAACAGGATTTAAGGATACGAGTTACGAATCGCCGCGCATTCCCCGGGAAGCTCGAAAAACGCGCGTATTCGCCGCGCAAATACGCTATAAGTATTCGAACGCGGCGTCGATGATTTATTCGTCGAAACGACTCACCACAGCGAAAATACGTAACAGTACTTCGCGTTCGTTAATTTTCCCCTGCGAGATCGATTACGAGCCGCACACTCGTGAATTATTCGCGATAACAGCCGCGGCGCCGTGACCAGTCCCGGCGAACGCTCACGAATCGGGAGAATCGCATCCCCGTTTCGCTTTTCCTTCCAACCGATAGGAAGGGAAAAAAAGGATAGAGAGGGAGGGAGAGGGAAGATGGAAAAGTAAACAAAACCCCGGACTATTTCGTCGAGCGGTATTTCGCGCTAGAAGCGAGTCGATCGTTTCCGATAGCATCCGGTATCGGGAGTTTGGAAAGGGGTCAATCCGGGTCGTTGCATTCGTTGCTTCTGCACTAACGCGTTGTTTCGTACGGGCTGTACACGCGAGGGACAAATACGCACGAATCTAGTATACACACGCGCGCGCTCTCGTCGCGTTCTATCCAACGAATCGCATAGAGTCAAAGTTGCATAGTGGCGACTACACAGGGTGTATCGGAATAACCGCTGCTCCTTTAGATTTCGGAATTCTAAACAGTCTTTTTGTTTTTTCACGTCCAGTGTACGATTTCCGTGTTGCTGGGATTTTCCGCTAGCCAATTAGAAACTAATATGGAATGAATCCAAATAATTTCAGCAAACGAAATATTAATATTCGAACGTATCGTCTTGTATACACGTCGATACTGATTCACAATTCAAATTGAATAAAATAAATGAAATTCGGGCTTCATCGATGAGCGAAGAAACCCTAATAACCAGAAAACGACGATGTGGAAAGCTTCTAGTTTTTCGGCGATAAATTTGTTATTTGAAGAATGTACGATCATTTTAAAACACCCTTTATACACGCAAGAGGGCGAATGGTGGCGGCTCGCGATTTATCGCCGCGCGCTACGTTGAGATTCCGATATTCGAAATCGAGCGTCGATAAGCGCCCGTGTCACCCACACCTTGCGAGCGAAAAAATGAAAAACAAAAAAAAAAAAAAGAGGCACACGATTCACGCGCGCGAGAAGGCCTGGGACGAGATCGGAACCTAGACGGAAACGAACGGCACGATAAAACAGGATGCGAATCTTTTTTGTTCGCTCGCGTATATTTTTTCACGCTCGGACAAGAGTCGCAGTTAAAGGCGTACCGAGTTTCTAGTTAAAAATCGGATAGACAGGTTTTTCCTCCCCGTCGTTTTGTTTCGTCCGGGCGATCGAAATGAATTTCGCCCGATCGATTTCGCGAGAGACGGCCTCCCCGCGCGATTCGTCTTTCGCGATTGGATCGTAAATCGAAACGTGTTTGCAGAGGCGCTCTCGCCGCGCGGAACGTGAAAAATTCCCGTCGATACCGTTTTTTCACGGATTTAATCTTATTGTGAATTATTAACACTCGGACTGGTGAATCATTTTGAATGAGGGTTATTTGCGTGCAAAAAATGTAAAATTCACGCGCTCGTGAAAAAGTCGAGAAGCCGAAATTACGGTGTTTTATTAGAAATGCAGGCACTCGCCAAATAACGTTCCGAAAAGCTTTTAGTGCGTTAAATAAAAAATCACAGCGCATACATATACTATAGCCATATATTTCGATGAAACGTAGCTAAAGGATTCTGTTTAGACGTACACGAATAGATACGAATAGCGAGAAGAACAAAAATTCATTATCGTTCGAAAAACTCGCGTCTCTTTTTATCTTTTGATAAACGCCCGCGTGTTTTCAGCGCGACGCGCAACAGGAGGAAATAGTATCAACAAAAAGAATATAAAGGGACCCGCATAGTGCACACAAACCTAGATAAAAACGCTAATATCGAACAGTAGTTTTCCCGATACTGGCTACATTACGCCACTTTTACAATAATTTACAACCCAACGGATGATATCGACGCTTTTCGGAGAAAACACGAAAAATTTTTCGCGAAACAGGCAAAATTCTCCGACGCGCGAGTGGAAAGAAATTTATCGAATATGCACAGATAATCTCTTTCTCATTTCGAAATCCCGATACTCCGTAGCTTTTCATTGGAAATTTGTATTCATGTATACAATATTTAACATTGTTTCGAACAAATATCGACAATCGACACGACAACTCGATATAGAGAACCGAACACGATCAAAGTAATGTAACGACGAGTGACACGACCCACAAAGTATATCTTACTTCGCGGTTTACACTTCGCACAACACAATTCCTCTCTCTCTCTCTCTCTCTCTCTCTCTCTCTCTCTCTCCCTCTCTCTCTTCTTCGGTCTCGCTCTATCGTCGTCGATACTGACTTCCAAGTCGTGCGAATTTCCAACCATCCTGAGGGACTGGTCAACCCCGAACAACACAACATCTAACTTTTTCCCAATTCGAAACGCGAATGACAGCTCGTAAGCAGGAAAATATAAAGACGCCAAAAAGAAGAAACGGATTTTCAAAATCAAAAATACGTACATAAAAATCAAGTTGAGAACACGAACAGGAATTCAGCTGAACAATAAATTCGCTGCCGTCGAAAACTTTGCTCTTTGAAGAATATTTCACGCAAACAGTAATCAGTCCAAACAAATTTTGTTTGTGCGAGTCATACAAGCTTCAATTAGTATTTACCTAAATATTCGAAACAGTTTATAAACTCGATTAAACTTCAATGCATGAATATTATCGTTCGAATGACAGAATCCCAATTCATAGTGAAGTATATTTTTAATTTTTCGAATGTAAAGTCATTAAAATTGACTCTCATCTGGCCGTTTCTTTGTTCGGGACGCGAAAGCGGGTCGTGTGGACCGCTTTTCGTTGCGTAACTAGGCGAGCGCGGCAATTGCACGTGACGTTGGTCACACGAGACGAGGAACCGAGATGACGGGGGAGGAGATGGGAATGGCGAGATTAGGCTGAGGTGGTCCAGCGTGTAACCGAATACGATTGCGGTGAGGGTCTCGCACGTATTAACGCGCGAGCGGGTCCAGGTAAAGAAAAGAGAGAGAGAGAGAGAGAGAGAGAGAAAGAGTTCGAGGCGTCAGGTGCCCCTCGCGATGGATGACGTAGCCCCCCCTCGCGCGGCTTATTACGGCATCGTGAAGCCGTGAAGGCAAACTCGTTCGAGGTCCCAAACCTCGTATTGTTCGTTCGCGTGAAATTCCTCAAAACCTCGTATCAATTAATTCTTCGTAGTTACTTACAACCAGAATAATCGAACGGCGCGAAACGAACTCGCGTACTACGATAAACGTCCGAAGGAAAAAATGAAAATGTCAATCTTATGGGTTACACTGGGAATTTAATCGTCGAGTTTAGCGCCGTATCGCGGGAATAAAACCCGCGGAGAGAATAATCCGAAGATCGGTAGGAGGTCACGACCGCGCCCTGAGAAGTTCGAGCCGATCGTTCGAGAAAGTGAACAAACCACGTTCCATCCCTACCACTATGGCGGACACACCGAGGGCTCCTTCCTCTCTTTCTCGTCCGTTCGGTCTCCCTACCTTCGCTCCTACACGGCCGAGTCCACGCGAGCTCGGGTTCCTCCATCGCGCATCGCCGGTCTCACGGCTCCGTTCCAACTTCTCCCGGCATCGCATGTCCGTCCAAGACGTTCCCCCCATTTTCCCCTCGTCCATCCCTCTCCCCTTCCACTTTTCCATCAAAGATTCACGCTTTCTTTCGGCATCCCCATTCCTCTCGACATCTAACGTTTTCTTCTTTATTCTAACTATTTGCAATTTTCTTCTTTCGCGTATCGGAAGAATCGCTCTTTTTAAAAACCAAGTCGAACGAGCTGCGTGGGCGAGGTAGCCGACGCGTGAGTAATTCGAAAGGTCCGTTCCTATGTTTACAAACAAGGACCAGTCGGTGGAACAACGAGCGAGCGAATTCGGGTATCGATCTGCGGTCGGGACTTTTGAGACGACCTTGAGAGGGCCAACTCGATTGCGTGAGACCGAAACGGGTCGTTGCAAAACGGAAGCCGTCGTTGCGTAATCGATCCAGATGTTGTTCCTCGCCAACGATTTTCCGCACGAGCGATTAATGGACGAATAATAAACGCCCGATGAAAATTATCATTATTCCTCCACCCATTCGGATTTCACGTCTCACAAAAGAATAGCTCGGTACGCTTTTCACCTTCCAATCGGCCGATCTCGCTCGTTCCTTTCTTCTCATTGAACGGGCTTCGTTCTATTTTGCAATTACAGTCAAATGCCGAATTCATTTCGCGTTGGCTGTGATGTACATTGAATCGCGAATCGAGCGACTTTCGACGAACGAGAGAGGAAAGGGCCGCGCGCGATAGAGAGAGAGAGAGAGGTAAAAAAGAAAAGAATAGTAGAGATATCCTAGACTCGGCGTTATAAACGATCCGAAAGCACGTACCGTCCGCTCCCTGCTCAGCGCGAACCGACTCACTTTGATCCGCTGATCTCGAGAAGAGCGGATGCCCCGGAGCCACAGTGCCGGAGTTCGTCTATCGGAGTGCGGAGTAACGAAGCGGGAGAGGAGAACGAGAGGGATTTCGTAGAACGGAATGCAATAGCGCTGAGTATTTGTAGCGCTAGCTCCCCCATTTTCCTTATAAAAGTCGACAATTACAGCGAGAAATAATATTGACCGTTTTCATTTCTCCCTTTTCTCGTCTCGAATCGCTCGGGCGCGATGCAACGCGAACAAAACCTCGCGTACGTAAACAGTCCCTCTATCTCTCTCCACGGCTGATTGATCAAAGGTTCGCCGTTGGATCTCAGTTCTGCTATGATATACTGTACATACAGGAATAAATCTAATACCGCGAGATATGACTTCTCGTTTGCCATTGAATACCGTTTACAACACACTTTTCGAGTTTTAATTTCATAAAAAGTTCGGTCCGAGTCCGAGTTACGTGAGTACATCCTATCGGCGTTCGGCTATTTACCGACATTAATTCGCTGAGTTCGGGATCGGTGAATAGCTCGAGGGGGGCAAATGAGTCGACGGCAAAATCGTCTATCACGCGCGCGCTGGAAAACAGGAAAGTAACGAGAGACATTACGAACCCGACTATTACCGGAACTGTAATAGATCTTTCCTGAAAAAATACTCCAAAATAACTCGAGCTCGATTTAACAAAAACGTTCTCGCCGGTTGGGGCGTATTCTCGTTAAATTTCACTGACGTTCAACGTCGTCTATTCACACGTATTCGAAGCGAGCGATACGCGTGTGCGCGTAGGTACGCATCGAATATCATACTCGTTAATGAAAAGTGTCTAACTCAATTTCCTGAAAATGCGGCTAAACAATGAAGAGTATAGCCCCGGACGGGCGAGGCTGCGTGAATACGTCCGTTAATTACAAATATCAGGATTGCCGGTAAATACCGGTGCACGCTAAACTACGAATTTTACGTTCAGACCTAACGATCGGAGGATAAACAGGAGCGACTCTCGTAGATGCGATAGCGATTAAATTTTTATCGTCTACTTCGTCCTTGCAAATACTTTCTTTAAGTTGTAAACTGTCTACACAGAAAGAAAAAAAAAATAGTAATATTCACCAATCTACATAATGACTCATCTCATATTTCACAAAACTCATGAATGATATTATGGTAAATAGTAATTATTACAAGTTTCATGGTCATATACTATACTCTGTTACTTACTGTTAGAATAAGTAATTACTGGCATTGCTCGTTATATTCTAATTTGATAAGCTTTTCATTAACCAAGTTTGTCATTGCTGCAAACGATAAAAAATACATTCGTTGACATAGCCGACGTTACCATAGTGGAATTTGTTTTGTCAAACGACTCTCGTCGGTTGAAAATCATCGTTACTACGGAACGTAGTAACGATTATTATGTTGCACGGTGCATATTTCTATTCTCCTCTCTCCGAGCAGCTATAACAATTTTTTGGGGGAAGGAACGGAGAATGAAGTACATTTTTAACGACACGCAAGTACAATAGGGTGTCGGTAAAAAGTTCTCTTCTTCTCCGTCTCCTCGGCGGGCACTGTCACGGAGGCCCCGGGATGATTTTCATGGAATCGATTCAGGTGAAACCACACCCTTCGCGCGCCGGGGATATATAAGGGTGATCCTCCTCCCTTCATTCTCCCCGTTCTCGGTGACTTCGGGCGCCGTTTTTCGGCCTCCTCTCTCGGTCGTTACAAAACCGGGTCGCGGCAGCAATGCGCGAGACGGACGTACATTTCGGGATGCGCGAGACCGCGAATGAGAGCGAGAGAGAGGGAGGGAGGGAGTAAAAAAATGAAATGAAATGAGAAAATCGAGAATGGGGAGGGGATGAAAAGAAGGAGGAAAAATAAAATCGAATAATGTTACGATCGCGGTCGAGATTTTCCCACAGATACGTCGGTACACCCGCGGATAATCCGCTACTGTGTGGCACGAGTCCATTAGCCCCGACCGGATCGAAGTCATTTTTCAATATTCCCGTCTCGTATCGTCCATCCGATGAATTTGCCCGACCGTAACCGAAAAAAGCCCCAAAACACCACCACGCCGGCTCGTATAAAAGCGAAAGATGGCTAAGGGAGAGGAAAAAAAGCGCGAATATATCTCTATCGCTCGTCTCCCACGCGAAATTCGACATTTGCCGAGCGCGTTAAAACAGAAAACGATTTTTAATTAAAATTTATACATCTACGAACGTATTACCGCAGGAGAGAGAGAGAGAGAGAGAGGGATGAATAATCTCATAGAGTAAGCCAAGATTCGACGTATAAAGCGAGAACTCTATCGAGACGAAAATTATTCCGAAGTTGAGACGCGTAACAATGAAAGCGCGTAATAACACTTGCCATAACTCGACCGTTGAGCGAGACGAACCTGATTATTGTGGCAACTAGGATCGATTATGTCGTTTCTCCGAGTCCCTCGCTCCTCTCCCGCGCTCCCCGGTTGTGCGCGTTCACGCAAGTGAACCAAGGGGAATGTAATTTATGGTTTGACGAATATGTATGCGCGCCTGCGCTCGTATTACGACGAGGGAAACGCGACCTGTCTCGGAATCGACAAAATAGCGCGTTAACGCGAGCGGCAGTCGGCTACGTTCGCAGAGAGACGTCGATGATTCGTACGATAATTGAACCGGAGAAGGAGGAGCCGATGTAAAAGAGGCGACGTTCGTCGAGTCGATTCTCTTGCCAGCCATTTCGAAGAGATTTTCACCCCGAGGAAGCGGTATTCCGTATTTCCTCCCAATGGAACTCATTGTTCCGCGGCAACGCAACGACGATGGCACGCTAAGAGAGCACAAAAGGGGTGTTGGCTACACCGGCTGAGCCGCTTCGACGAGCGGGCGGGTGGCGCGCGCGCGCGCAAAACTTTCGCTAGTTGGAAATTCGGAAGCCCGTCTCCGCAAATTGCGATCCATTCAGGATTATTTGAAATTCGACGAAACTTCTGCTCGGGAGTGGTTTTCTTCCCGGTGTCGCGAGCGAGTTCAATCAAATCGAATCTTTTCTATCCCTCTCTCCGAAGTCGTTCCTGCCGTATTCCATTCTTTGTACGCTCGGGCTCGCTCGCGCGTGCTGCGTCTCCCTCCCGGGCCTCCCCCGCCCGTCCCGATTCGCCCTTCGACACCGAGCGCCACGACAAACTCGATCTATCGGCTGCTTATTACGCTCCGAGCCTATACTCCTCGCGAGGTGAGATACCGTAGCGAACGAGAGAGCGAGGGAAGGGGAAACGACTCGAGGCTGAATTCGGCGAAAATTGTCGAGAAACGAAGATATGTGTGCGCAAAGCCGCTTGAATAGCGGCAATCGAGAGCGAGATACATCTGGCCGCGTTACACGTGCGTTGAAAGAGATGAAAGATAGCGGTGATGAAGGAGAAACACTCTCCGAAAAGCCAAGCGCCGGTACGTGACGCGACGGCTAGTAGACGATAGAAAAATGGGTTAAAATAAACGAATCAACCTGGATATGGAATTCGCTTCTCCGCATATCGAGAAATAGCATTTGCCCGGGCAGGCTGCAATCATTTTCGCGTTTCACGCCAAGGAGAGAAAATATTAGCGCGCGCCCTGGAACGAAATTCCTCTTCTTTAATTTAATAAACCGAGCAAGAGAGAGAGAGAGAGAGAGAGAGAGTGAGCTTCATTCGCGAATTCCAACGCCGAGCTCTCGTTGAGATGTCTCCCTGTCACCCGACGTAAAAATCTTATTAAAAAAAATAGAGGACGAAAAACTCGCCAGCGGATATACCGTAGAGATCAATCACGCCCCGATAGGACGGAGGAAAAAAATATATCAGCGGAGGAGAAAGAAGCAAAATATTCGACTTTTCCAGGATTGAAGAGTCTCGACGAGAATCGGGGCTATTCGGTGCTCGCGCGCGCCGCTCGAGGCGTCTCGTCGATCGCGCCGAACGGCGAGCGAGTTTAATACCGGGCGTTCGCATCATCTGCGCGAAACAGCACGCGAATGGAGGGACGAGGGAGCGAGAGAGAGAGAGAGAGAGAGGGGTCCACTCATATATCGAAAATTACCAGACGGCACGGCGTGCGCGCGCACACTGCAAGGATAAATTTCTCGTCTCGGATTTTTACGAGCTCCGTAGTCTTTTCTTCACCGGGACGCTTAAGCCAGGGTGGCGCGTAGCTTCCTCGCGGAGGCGATTCCATTTTCTCTCTCTTTTTCTCCCTTCCGTTTTTCATCTCCTTCTTTTTCTCATCTCCTCTTTCGGCATTCGTCGTTATAGTATAACCGAGCGCTAGCTCTACGGGGGATTCTCATGGTCGCCCTTTAACGCGAACTAAGTGACATTTAACGACCAGGGGTTTTCTATTTTTTTTTTTTTTCTTTCTTCTTCTCCTACTTTTACCCTCTTCGGGAGAATTCTCTTTTTACTCCGACCGCGCGATGACGCCTCTCCCGAACGATCGTGTTAAATCCTTCCCTCGGCGGGTTGTATCGCGCTTCGTGCCCAAAGTATATCAAATTTTGAGTATTTCAATTTCCCGGCGGTTCTATTCTCGTCGCGTAACGCGAATATCGTAGGAGTCACTCACGGATTCGATGAAATCGGCTGCGCGATTCGCTGGGTGTCGCTATTTGGTTGAAGATGTACTTACATCTGAAAGAGAAATGGATAAAATGTTAGAAAAATCCAGGCGCAACTCGCGTTCGGTCGAGGAAACATCGGGTGAGGAGATGAAAGAGTAAAACTGTTGCGATATTTAGCACCGCGGTCGGGTTGCCTCGTTAACGCGCAGTCGAAGGTTCCCGGTGCATGGCTTCATTAATTATCGTTAACACCCTTTCGAGAGAGCGTACCACATAACTAATGGCCGGTTTTCAGTAACTGACCGCTTCTGGATTTCCGGCGAATCTCGCTCGGGCGCATTCATATACTCCCTGCCACTATCTTCGGGAACAATCGAGTGTTTTTCCTTCATACGACGTCGAATATATCTATTCGGTGCGCGCGGCTATAAATCAGAGGCGTGTTTGCACATAAATGGATGAAAATAAAACAAATTCTTTGGAAACATAACTTTTTCCCTACTCAATTAACGCGGGCTCCGGCTCGACGTGGTGCGCGAAATACACCGCGAGCTAAATATTTTATCGATTCCCATAGGGCGTATTTTTGGTACAGTTACCGCCGTGCGCGTAGTTGGAAATCATTCGAATAGGAATTCATGAAACCCTTTCGTGTCTCGCACTAAAAAAATGTCTTTAATGGCGCGTTGTGTACACACGCCCGAAGCGGAATAACGAAATTCACAACTGAAAAAAAAAAAACGAGCAATCTTTTTATTTTCAACCAGCCTCCGAGTGCCACTTGTTCGACTCGATTTTATTTTTTTTTTCTCTCTCTCCAGTACACGCGAAAAAACATTATGACTCTACGACGCGAAGTTTACAACCGTACCGAAATGAAGCAGGAAAAGCTAAATTACCGCGCTCACCATCAAAGTTTGCTTTCGGACTGGCGCTATGATCGAAAGTCGTACTCCTACGGTTTTATTAACCCTTCGAGCGGGGCGCACTTAACTCAACTTTGCTGCACGTATGCATCGGCGTTTTGCATACGCGGCGACGTATTCAATTTAAATAAAGCGCGTCGAGAGTATTAAAACATTTTTCTTTTCGTTCCGCGATGCTCTCCTGTAATGCCGCCAGGTTTAATTATCCTTTTGAATTTTACGATTTCCCCGATATAAGCAATTACACGAATAATATAGAGACTTTATGGGACATTCCCGAAAGTCCATCGCACGGGCGCAAAAGCGAACGAGCCGGACGATTTCGAGCGAATTATTCTGGACGAATGATTTTTTTTTACGAATCTTATAATCTCGCGATCGAATATCGAAAATAAACAGGCGGGATTCCATCGAAATCGCTCTCGTCCTAACGAATCAACTATGGCTCGATAGAACGCACTCGAAAATCTGTACCTCTGTGAAATTTAATTGAAAACGGCTTGTGTTGAACGCGATCGGTATACATATAATCGCTTTGAACTCGTTCGGAATTCCATGCGATGTATAGGGCGCGTGTACGTTATTGCCGCAAGAGTGGAAGTAGCGCTATCGCGTCTCTCGTTCAAAATAATCACTATTAACGGGGAGCGCGTTTAATGCAGCATGATTTGGTTGTCGCGCGCGCGCAAGAGTCTCGGCTTCGCGGTAAGTGCATCGAAATGCTGAAAACCAATACAGAGAGCGTCTACGTACAGCGAACGCACGCGTGCTGTGCGAGATTCTGCTGTATCGTTCGCAGCCGGTACAAGGACTTCATTATCGACGTCAGCGGTAACGCGCGATTGTCGCGAGTCTCGCCCGTACACAGCTAGCAATGAATGGGTACGTGACGTTCTACATTGCAAGCTATTTTCGGTGGACCCGAGTGGAAATTCACTTATTTAAGCGCGAATAAGAACCTGTTCGGCTTTTCTCGATAAGAGGCAAATTGGCGCGGACATTTTGCATTGGCATCGGCGTTTTTGGAGAAATTAATTTTTTAACAATCCTTGGTGCACCCCGAAGTGATGGAATGAAGAATAGTTCTAACGATTCGCTTAAAAAAACAATTTCGACCATTATTGGGGTGCTAACTTCATAAAAAAAGAAATTTCATTTGCTTATATCTTATAAAATACACTCGATATCGAGAAGAAGTATGAGAATAATCGATAGAACTCTTGTAGCGCTACCCAGAACTGTAATAAAAAATTAAAAAAAATTATCTTTACTTTTAAAATTTCCCAACATTTTCGGAATCCTGAGTAGCACTACAAAAGTTCTACAAAATCTATGTAAAATATTTTGATCGCAAATCAAAATTAAAATTTTCGTATCACGAAAAATCGTTGGAATTATTCTTTATTTCACACGAGAACTCCAAAACTCTTTGGGATGGACCAAGAACTGTGAAAAAAAAAAATCGATTTCTCCAAAAATGAAGTGCTAACCTCACAGACGTCAAAAATGTTTCGTTTCCTGAGATAAAACTGCGTCCAAATTGAGATGTATTCGTTAAAATTAAAAAAACCCGAGTAGGGGTAAAAATGATTTCCGTTTAGGTCAAGTACACATATAACGACATAATCGAAATTCAAAAGAGGCCGGAACGAAGGCGTTTTGTCTGTCTCTCCCACCGCGGCTCGACCGCAATCGTTTCGGCTCTTCATCGATCCACACACCTCGACGGGGTGGCGGCCTGCACGCGCCGAGCCACGGCACGCCCGAACGACTTACCGTTCGAGCGAGAGAAAAAGAAAGAAAGAGCTCGAGTCCCACAGATTTCGCGGTTAATCGCGCGTTGAATACCAAATTATAGGCGTCTCTCCTAACTCCGGGGCGGAATTGTATCAGCGTGAAACGGACGTGAAAATTATTCGAATTGTTAGCCCCGCGGGATAAAGGAATCCACGATTTACGGGTATATCGATTTTTCGTCACGCCATCGACGAGAACCTTCCATTACGGAATGTGACTCGCGCTTTCGGTAATACAATGCACCGACGAAATCGTTACCGAAGGTGACGCGCATCCCCCGCGAACGAACGGGAGAAGAATAGACACAGCGGCATTGGGGAGAATCCCGCGGATTTCTCAATCTGGAAAAGTGCTCGCATCGACGAATTTCTTATCGCGTCCAGAGTTGCGCTCTACTCGGCTGAGCACTCGCAATCTTCGGTATCCCGGCGCGATAAAAATACTTGCCGTAACCAAATTACCCGGTTTCGTTGGATGGGTTGTTCGCTCCTTTCTCGCTTTTATTCTCTATCCCGCGCTGATAAACGAAGAGCGAAGCTGGAGAAAAATCGACGAGGCATCGAGCTCGCGAGATAGAGAGCGAGTTATGCACTTACCCTGTCCCTTCTCTCGACGCGAGAAGAAATTTCAGAGACGTCCATCGAAGGTACGTTAGTCGCGAGTTGATTTAAACAGAAAACGGAAAAATCGACGCTATTTCGTCCGAAACTTCCTCTCGCGATCGCGCGAGTCGCTTCTCGCGAATAATTGAACCAACTGGAGTGGTGAGAATTGTGAATGGCCACTCAGTCGTGAAGAAACTAATAGACACACCTTCTCCATTACGAATATCGATTGTTAATTTGTCGAACGAACGAAATGTATTGTAACGAAACTGCAATCCATCTCACGCTATTGAGTTCAATTTTTTTTTTTCCAAATATACGGAACATACTGCGCGAATCGATGAAACTTTCGAAGACTGCTCTAAATACCGACGCGTTAATCGAGTGAGCTCCGACGAATAACGCATCGAGCACCGAGAAGCTTAATCACGCAAAGTGTCTCCACACCTCTGACGTTTCATCCACTCCGTTGTGTTTGGGTGCATTATGTACCTCGGTGATAGAGTGTTGCGCGCATAAATAGAGACACATGTATATATATATATATTGCGCGCGTATCGGTAAATACGCTAGATCCGTAGATGCTGCAGACGCGATAGGTTTGCGCAAACTATATAGATATATTCGAATCGAATATCTCTGGCTGATCCTTCGATCCTTGACATTAAATGATCCTCTGTACATCCCAATGAGCTTCGCGCTTAGACGCGATTAACGAGCTTTGATTACAATTACGAGAAATCCGTCGGGGAGTTAGCAGTAAGACTTCACGATGATAAAAACAAACGCAGCTTCTCGACGGTTGTGACGCGACAGAGATGCGCCAGGCTGCGTATTATTACGAAATTCGCAATCAGTAGGAGTAGAGGCGATGACTGGCAGCTGAGAAATGCTGCTCGAGCAGATGGACATCCTCTATCGGAAACGCTGCACCGCAAAATTAACGAGCTAGCAGCTTCGTGTAGACTGTGTGCAGTTTGCAGACGCAACGGTGGCGTCATTAACTAAACGATCGAAATGTATTTAATGTTTTCCCCAACAGAATTGAATGAAAATAAGAGCGACTACGATAACGCGCTATCAGAACCGTAACCTGTCGTAACTCGAAGACACGGTCAATTATTTAAAGTGGCTCCATTCAGGTATCGTTTCGTGTTCATCGTCGTGTTGTATTCTACGTCGTGCATGGACTGACGGCCTCATTGTGACGCGTGTATGTATGTACGTCTATCGCATGAGTGTATCGCAAATATGTACACTGCTACACAGAAAAAAAAAGGATTACTTGAATCAAGAAAGTTATGCGGAAGAAATATACTTTCCAATATCAAGTCTTTTTTTTCTTTCTTGAATGAAGAAATAAATTTTAAAAACAATACTTGTGAATTTCTTGATCCAAGAACGTGTGTCCTTGAATAAGTCAATATATTCTTCATTCAAGAAACTATTACTTATTATTATTATTTTTAAACTATTTTTTTTATTTGAGAAATAATTATCTTAGGATAAAACAAGATAGATTTGGTTCAAGTGTGGTAATACTTGATTCAAGAAAAAAAATCTTGATCCAAGAGAAAAAATTCTCAATTCAAGAATTTAATTTTCTACTAATATGGAGAAATTATTTTCTTGGTGACGGAATTTTTTTTTCTTCCGCATAACTCTCTTGAATCAAGTATATATTTCTTGATTCAAGTGATCCTTTTTTTCTGTGTACGAATATCTTGTACGTACGTAGAACTCCTACTCCCCCGGCCTGATCGACCAGGTAGACGCATATTAGCACGAAATTCAATTACAGAACGAGAAGTCTCGATGTAATATCATACCAGAAAACGAAAGCTCTCGAGTAGAGTGAAAAATGGAATGAGTGTCCGAGAGCTAAAATGGGTTACGGCCTGAAAAGCATACTTCTCTCGCACACGCCAACAATCTTCGCAGTTTCCGGGCTTTGGACGAAGAATCAATGCGTCCATCGCACACCCAATGTTTTCTCATTCTCTTTCTCTCCTCCTTTCTTTCTTTATTTCTTCGTTTCACCTTATCTTTACATACGGCTCCAACTCTACGACTTTTCAGCTACGCCCAGCTGCGGAGCCCAGGGGGTTACGCGCATGATTTGAAAAAGAGCCTGGAAAAACCACGGTTTACGTAGCACCGAATCCCCGTTCTGAGTGTACGGCCAGAGGGTGGAGAGAAAAAAAAGAAGAGAGAATCCAATTTACATCGAGGATTGCCGAAGTGGAAAACACGAAACAACAAAGCCTTGCCGGTGTATAAGGTGAAGATATATACACACACACATGTGTGTGGGTGTGTGTGTACACGACAGAGAAGGGAGACCGCTGGCCGAGATACGCTGCGTTTGATCCAGCTTGTCTCGGGGATAGATAAGATGCGCGCGGGCTCTCGTTTTTCCTTCGAACCGTTTCTCTGCGTTTTTACGCTATCATTTTTACAGAATAAATCTTCCCTCCTGTAGGGGAATCAAACTTCGAGTTGAACTACATGGCGATTTCGTTCGCGTAGCGAGGATACGCTCGCTGCCTTGGTCAACACGATTTTCTCCACTGTATTTATTTTCCAAACGTCTGCAGCATTCGCGCAAAAGCGCACATATTCATCTCGTATTTATCTTGGGAGTATAAACCGATCGGATGATTCTCTTAGAGATTCGTTTTAGTTCCAATTCCGATTTCGGTAAACAATTCAATTTTCTAATGCGAGCTTCTCCGAACAGTATCTTCGCGAAAATACAAGATTACAACGTTGTGAGTTCAATCATTCGTATCGTCGCGAGTCCATTTTCTCGACGTCGAGAGATAAATTTGCATCCTTATTTGGCAGAAGAATAAACCAATCGGAGAAGAAAATTAATTTGTCGCGTCAATGCCAAAGATAGATAAAAATTTCTAACGTCCGTACCGAATATTGGAAAACTTTTCGAATTCGCAGGATCTTATCGAAAATGTGCCCAAATAAGGATAAGTTATCCGGTAGGTGAGTTCAAAACACTCTGAATCCGTTGGTGGCGCGCATCCGAAGGTCTCTGGTTGGTGCATGATCTGACTAGACTCGAAGGCTGTCAGGAATCCGAAATCAGGAAAGACGCGAGCGCGAGCAAACGCATACGTGAGCGCAATGCGCGAACGGTACTCTAACTCACTCGTACAACTGGGGCTGGGGGGATGGAAGAGCGAAAATCTTTCGGTCAGGAATTATACGCGGCAACAGTGGCTGAATATACTCGAAACGCTTGAACTGTCGTTTCCGCTTTCGGGTGAATTTTCGTCATTTCGATCCGCCGCGTGCGCGTCGAGCTTCGATCGCGACCGATGCTACGAATTGCGGTAGTGAATAGAAGGAGAGAAAAAAAAAGAGAACGCTCGGGTTGGGAAAGAGGGAAGATATAGGGCTCGAAATCGAGAGCCGCGAGTTTCACGATCCGAACCGACGAAGGGAGAAAGAACGCCTCTCCATTCCTCCTGGTTTATGTTTTCGATAAAGCAGAAAGTACGGTGACCGAATCCGCAATTTCTTTTGAAGCCCCCACTACTTCTCAGCCAAAAACCAACCGCCGAGAATTTGTACCCTTCCGTGATGTATCGAATGTATGTGTGTGTGCGCGCGCGCGCGCATAGCGTCTACCGTGGAAAAATAAATCCGACGGGTTACGTCGAAGACCGAATCGAACCGTTTTATCTTGCTCTAGTAACGAAAATACGCCCGCGTTTACGTTTTATCGCCAAGTATATGCCACTCGACGATAAATCGCTAAAAAGGTAGCCCACGTGCAGGTAATTTTTCTATGATCGGTATAACGTAGCGAACGATCGCGAAGGGAGAAAAATTTCAATCGCTGCTGACGCAACGATCGAAATTTCGCGACTCGTACCGACTCTTACGTTTCGGCGTAGGCGGACGCTCCATCAATAAACATTCGCCATTGATATGCAAATCTCAATGAGGGCATCTCCGCTCGAGGGCCAAGTAACAACCTCTAAAACCCACCCACCTCTGGCCCCCTCCTTTACACTCCGACGAAGCGGAGCCGACCGAGCGACCACCCGGGCTCGAAACCCATAAGCGGCATCCTCGAGGATATCTCGCCGCGGTCAGTTTACGGCTCACCATGAATTAGGCATTTAACCATGAGGCAGGTGGAAGGCAGATAACCTTCCTATCGTTAATCGATCCATAAAGCGCTAATATGAATTGTTAATATCGCGCGAATGTAATTCCCGTGTTCTCGGTTGCGCGAAAAACCTGAAGGTAGATGTCTGTGTATTTAACGAAGACGTAAACCATCTCGAAGAAATTATCCGCACAATGAAAGAATTGTTGCGTCTAGAACAAAAAAGACAGATGAAATCTCATCGTGTTTTCCCTTCTCGCTTCTTCTCCAATTTTAGAACTTCACGAGGAAAGGGGTGGTCCGGAGGATGATTTGCGTTAGTACACACGCCGATGTGTATTCGGATTGTACGAGTCATTTTGCGGCTGGGACAAGAGCGATGAAACCCGACGAGAAACATCCGCGCTTGCCCGTCTGTTGGTCTTGTCGAGATACGACTATTTTGTAATATTTTCGGTAGCTCTGTTCTCGGTTCAATGGCTCCGCGTCTCGGGTCTTTAAACATTCGGAGACTCTTTTGGTATGCACGAAAAGGAGTATACGTAGTTACACACGCGCCGAGTGTGTAGTCGAAGGCATTCCTCCACGGTCTGTTGACGTACCATCAGTTATGGAGATGAGCGCGACACGCCCACAAACTGAAAACTCGACGATCTTGCAAATGACGTTACGCCGAAGTGCGCCACCTAACTTTGTCCGTCAGGCACTAACCCCGTTTTCCACGGTGATTAAGACGCAAAGGCAGCGAATGCTGGCGAGACCGGAAGCTGAGCGAAGATATAGGCCGAATTTCGTTAACTCGAATTTTCGTTACGAGTGCGGCATAACGACGTGTGTACCTGGAACGCATTTAACCCTTAGAGGGCAGGCATTTTTTTCTGCGGCATATTCTCGAGTTAAAAAATCATAAATGAACACTTTAAACAGTCTGTATGATTCACAGCCAATTTTTTACTAATTTAATCTTTGTTTTTATCATTTTCTAAGGGTTAATTGATTAATAGAATATCACGAGAATCATGAAATGAAATACTTTTTAGAAAAAAGTACCACTTTTTCTACTTGTCAAAAATTTTAACACTAAATCTACCGACGACAGGTAATTTACTCGCTTTCCGATGTAATTCGCTATGTAAAAAAAACCTTCGGTAGATTCAATGTTGAAGAGTAATAGAAATCGAGCCAGCGAGGCTCCCCTCCCGATGTACACTTGGCGAATTTCACGACGCAAATCTGTACACGTGTAGACATTTGGACGGTGTCGAGAGCTGGTGTTCCCCGGCGTTCTCGAGGAAGCGGGAGAGCCCGAGGCATCGACGACGAGACGCAATCAGCATTACAATGGACCGCTCGGATTAGATCGATGACAATGACGTAACAAGATAGCGAACGGAGGCGGGGGTGGCGCGTTTCGCGAGCGCGAGTGCGAAACGAAGTTCACGAGGCATTATATCGGGTCGGACGGGCTTCTCCCCGGCGCGACACGATCAACAATGATAATCGTGAGAACGGGGAGAGCTCGGGACAGGTGCGTCGCGCGATCCGTATCGCTCGAGAAACGGCACGAGTATAGAGCGGCGGAAGCGAGAGACGATACGTGGAGAGTCGATTAGGCACGACAGGTGCATCGGCTGGCTAAAATCGGCGAACCGAGGGACCCCGCGCGCGTGCTCGCCTCTCACCTGTCGCCCCTCTCGCGCGTTACCTCTCGCGAGCTAGGACGAGTAGGAGGCACTCGGGGCGCTGTTACGAGTTACCGGATCGGGATCCGCGAATACGCTGAATATGCATCAGCCCCGTTCATCCCCCCTCGCCACCTAATTCGGTACGCGCGTCCTCGAATTAGGTACCCTCGTGGAGAATCGCTAACCGAGCCCACCTAGGCAGCGACTATTCGAGAGACGCGTCTTTCACTCGAGCAACTTCCAGTAGGTGCTCGAGCGCGACGCGCCGCTAGTCGCGTCGAGTGCCACCCACTGTAGAACACTCGATCCGCGGGACTATGCTCCACACTCCCATATCCCGATCGATCGATCTCCTTTTCTTATTTCTCTCTCGGCCCTCGCGAAGCCACCCCTCGACGGATAGTCCGTCGTTATCGTTCGACAGGCTCGGAGTCATTGGCCACGAGACAACGCGAGTCGACTTTATTGTGCTCGGCCCCCTCCTCGCCGGATTGGATAATCGCTCGATTTTTTTCGCCACGAGGCTAACGACCTTCAGACGCATCGCGAGATCGATCGACACTTTCCACGCCGAGATCCTCGCTCTCGCGGAGTTGTCTGTTTCCAAAGCAAGATTCACGGCGCATTACCCACGCCGTCATTCCACCGTTTGAATTTTCACGAGTCTTGCGGCAAGCGGAGTACGAAATTATCGCAAGATTCACAGCCGCAATTACCAGTCTCTCTCTCTCTCTCTCTCTCTCTCCGGGATATGCACGCGAAGGTGTGCAAAGCGACTCATGGTGAAACGACACGGAATGCTCGACATAATTTACATTTTTATGTCACGTAAGTAGGAATATCATAAAACGACCTGAGAACCTTTCGAGCGTATCGCAATAACAGGAGGCCGCGCGCGCGCGCACTCGAATTGCGCCGTTTCTGAGCTTTCCTACTACTCAACTTTAATTACGTTTGTCGTACGTAGGCGAGATAAGAGGGTATGCGTGTCGGATTCAATAACGTACCTCGAAGATGACAGATACGGTAGAGTAAGAACGCGATATTAAAAATTTATTTCGTACGAGACCCGGTCGGATGAAGCGCGGAAAAATCGATCGATAAACGAAACTAGAAGAATGCACTCGGTCCCCACTGTTTGGCTTTTTCATGCTAACTGTGTACGTACGCTACATACACAACACACGTCGAGATCGGGCTTCCAGATATAATAGAATCAGATCAGTGGCGTGGAATAAAAATAGCAGCAGAAATGAAAAATGTATAAAGGACAATAAAAGTTCGCGACGGTTTGAAGAAGAAGGAACGGGCGATACGAAGAGTGGAACGAGGAGAAAAAAAGCGGCAAACAACGAAAAAGAGA
>NCVS01000585.1:36084-50297 GCA_003055095.1 Goniozus legneri
GACAGAACGAGGGGAGAAAAAGAAGCAGGAGGAATGGAGTGGGACAGAAACAGGAATTCAAAAGGATGGTCGATAAAAGGGAAGGAAAGGAGGAAGAGACGATCGAAAAGTATCGTGACCCGAAACGGTAAGAAAATCTCTTCCTTCTTTCCTCTTTCTCTTTCTCTTTTCGACTCTTTAGTCTTCATCTCTGTCGGGCGTCTAACCTCGACGTATCCTCCGCTCTCTTTCACGATGACCTCGTATGAAAACGAGCACAGGAAGCACGGCACCGCGAATGACGCAAAGGCGCGGACTCGAATGGACGACGCGGGGCAGATGCAGGAAAGACGATATTCCGAAAATTTCTCTTCCTTCGTTGCTGATGTAATCGTCACTATGGGTCGAAAACTACGAGTCACCTTATTCATCGACTCTCCGTTCCGAAAATTATGAAATCCCGCCCGAATGTGTTTTTCTTTTAATCTCACCCGTGATATTTTCCCCTCGAGCGATACGAGTCTCGTGGACGAATCGTTCGCGAATGGGCGAACTCGCAGCGGAGCTCACACGGAGCTCTCCGGTGAGCAAAAAAGGGAAGATCGCTCACTCGCGAGCAAATATTTAAACGCGATGAAACGCCCAACGATATAAGTTTATGCCTGCATTCGCACGGCAAAAGGAGGGTGCCGAGGAGAACGAGAACCCAAGAGGCTTCCGGTTTCGCTTTGCGAATTCCGCGTCGCATCGGTGCGCCGCGTGGGACACAAAAGTCGCTGCAGTGAGAAACGCGCGGCAGGGAAAGAAGAGGAAGAGGAACCTCGTCGGCGGTTGCGTCTTCGCCGCGAGCACCGAGAGAGAGAGAGAGAGAGAGAGAGCGAGCGAGCGAGAGAGAGGGGGAAGGGAGGGAGGGAGAGCAAAAAAGGACGCGATTCTCGCGAGCGAGTCTCACTCGCAACTCTCACTGAACGCGGTTGACGCAATAACTGTAATAGGGTACACGGGGTCGCGGAGGATGTACGAGATCGAGTACTCGACGCGATTATACAGCCGTGTAGAGAATATAACCGAGTCGGAATTCAGATTCATCGAAATAACGATGTAATTACTATCGTTTTACGAGTGAGCACGGCGCTCCTGTTATTTGCGACAGCGAACGGACGATGTTGAATCGTTAAAGACGTTTTGCGGAGCGATATTGCGAGAAACAGCCCCGGGGCTCTCGCTAAACGATCTATGACGATCTAACGATACGCGGACTGACGTTTTGCGAAATGAAATGTAACGCGATAAAAATGAGCGGGCGCATTTTTCAGATAAGATTTCCGTATAATTCGTACATTTGCCGCATGCTACGTGTACCGATCGGGTCACAGGGTTCGACGAACCTTCGGGGCTCGGAGCGCTCACGCGAAGCGATTAGCGAGGTTTGTTTGTCGCGGACGATCGAGTTTTAATCGATCCAATTGTACGCGATTTTTCAGTACCGACAGATGCGCATTCGAAAATGGTCTTCGAAGGACGATATTCATTTTTCGGAGATACTCGTACCGTAAATTGTTACGCGGATTCTCACGAGGAGCGTTATCGAGTCCAACGATATTGCGCGGCGCTGTCGCTTACGCGAAACGAGCGATATAAAATGTTTATTGATTGCCGGCTAATTTTACCGTAGAGGACAAATATACTTTCTCGCGTATCGTAACCCCGCTTCGTTTTTTTTACGTCACTCCTCTTCATTTTATTTAACGATTAATCGATCGTTGATACAAGCGCGTTCGCGAATTTGATACGCGACAAGGAGATGCGATATACACCCACAATATGCGCATGAAAAAGTATACCGATGTCACTCGATATCCGTCGACGTTTGGCCTCCGGCTCGCCATGCGATTCACTACGAAAAAATGCCAAAAATAAATGTCCTCCGGCTACGACCGATCGAGATAAACTACTCGCTGAGGTATTTCGTCCGAAATTTTTGCGAAGAGCCAACCCGAGGTACCAACAGAAGTCGTGTCACTGCGCGCGCCACCGCTAAATGTCCATTGTGCTGCTCGATTTTTTTCCAACTAGGTAATACCAGAGCTCTCTCTTCCATGGTTCACCGTGGCTCATATATTAACGTCCGAACTTTATTTTTCGACGATAAAAAAGGGAGTAGCGTTTTGCGTGCAGCTTGCCAAATTTTCTTGGCGATTTTACTCTTTTCTGGAGTATTAGCCGGAGCGAACCGACAGAAGTGGGTCATAATATTCGAACGTGCACTGGTGATCAAATTTCAGTTATATCTTGAGTAACGAATTTCCGACCATTGGACGAGAAAATCAAAATTTTCTTCGGGTATTGGACTAATGATAAGTTGAAGATTAAAAATCGATCGTTCGGCTTTGGTACACAGCGATATCGAGTTTATCAAAATAACCGGGCAATGTATTTCGAAATGCTGTTCATTTATGCATTGAATACGTAACACGTTTTTCTTTACATTTTGAGAGTAATTATAAAATGAAAATTTAACGAGGATGCGGCCTTAATAGCTTGGAACGATTATTCTCAGACTGCAATCGGCTATCAGTTTAAAGGTTAAGTTCACTGTAGCTACGAAATCGATCAAACAAGCGTCGCGGTTCCCAAACTAATTGTAAGTGAAATCGAACCACGAACTTCAAGCAGAATTGTGGGCTGATGGCTATTCGACTTGTGCCACGCTAACTTCTGCTTGTTCGAGTCTCGTGCAATATTCAAAGTATCAACCCGACTTTATAAAAACTTATCGGAGAAGGAACTGTCGAATACTGTAGAAACGATATTTCACGCAATGTTCTCTTATCATGAAACACAATCGAATTGATGAATAGTACTCGTAAAGTGCATCTCATAATTCCCCGCTAAAGTTGCGCATAATTCGAAATGAGATGCATTAATTAGATTTCTAGTTTTCGAAGTAAAAACAAGGATTTCAAACTGTCGGTGGAGGAGAAGTCATAATTGTAATAATTTAGGATTTTCAATAACCATCGGATTGTTCGATAAAATTCTAGAACCATTAATTAGTGCAACTATGTGCCCATCGCTCTCGTGGATGAGATTCCATTCATTCATTCTCGTTCGGAGTCGAATTCATCACTGTTCGTTCAATAAACAAACAAATAAATGTTACGAATTGGTAACACGAAAGTTCTTCAATTTAATGATTTTTGAATTATCGTCATGGGCTGTCCGCTGACCCACAACAAGCCATTGATTCACGCGAGAGCCGCTGATTGGAGCGCCTATGGCAGTCCCTCGGTATTTTAAAATTCAAACGCGAAATTTCGCGTACACAAAATCGTCGACACTCCACGAAGGAGAGTACGAGGGCGACTCGTTTATTACATCAGAAGGAAGTCGACATCCTTCGTTCTTATCGCGATGGCGCAAGAGTGCCAATTACCGACGCCGCGAATGCAAAGTACGGAAGGGCGAGAAAATAAAAACGGAAAGCCAGCGTCGATGGGTACGCGGTCGTTAATCCACAAGTATGAGACTCACCGTTTTATGGTGGGTCCGGGGCAGTCGCGCAGTGCCGCGCGCTGCGCCGAAGAGCGGCGAGAACCAATAAAAACGACGATAATCAACAGAAAGGAACAATTCACTCGGGAAATGTAAACGGAGCACTGCGCTGTACGAGAAAACTGAGATTACAGGCGCGGTAGGTGTGGCTCGGCGGGTTACACCTGATTTGACAGCCGGCGTTTCGCAGGAACAACCGAGAGAATTATCGACGATCTTTTTTTTTTTCTTTTTCTCAAAATCCACATGCACCGACACTATTGCGCTCTCGTAGGAATCCTCTGATGAGCGAACCGCTGGTCAACGTTTCCCACGGTGTGTTTGGGAGCTCGTACTCGCGTCGAAAAAAATCCACAAACGATTGACGTTTCGGGCGAGAAGAGAGCTCGAAATACGCGACGCACGAACGACAGTAGTTTCCCATGCAAGGCTCTACCGGGTACTATCGGGGTGTTCGCTTCGTGCCGGGCTATCGAACGTGTCTACCGGCCGCCAGCCAATCGGGACCGGCGACGCTACCCGGCCGACCAATCGCCTCCTCGGATATTTCCATGAGCGTACCGAGACGAGAGAAGACCCGCGCCTGATCTACTCACCGCAAATCGATAACTCTTTTCGAGACTCTTAGAGCTGAAATTCTTTTCCAATGAAAATTGCTCTGGAAATTTTCGTAAGTGAAAACTGACGACGCGAACGAACGATTTGTGGGGTACTGGGAAGGTCGCGTGGCTCTCGATGCGCGTCTGACGCACAGACGTCCAGCACAAGCGAGATGCCTGCCGCAGGAGATTCAGAGTGCGGTAGCAGCCCTTACACTCCGAAACGCTGCTGCGCCAAAGGGAGGGGAGACTCCTGCAATTGCAAGAAGGTATATGGAGTGGCAGAGCCACTCTACTTAACCGCGGTGCAACATGAAATGTATTTAGCGACCCGTAATCGAACGGTACCCAGACTCCGGAGCTCTCGCATAGGGATACCGAGAGGCAGCCTATATCACTATTACCTTCATACACCACGGTTGAAATTCTGATGGAAATCGAGCCTCGAAGAATGTACTACCTTCGCTACCTTGACTAACCTAATCGCTGAATTCCGAAATTAACAAAAATTCAATTTCGAATTTCACTTTTAATTGCATTTATCGCGGCTCATTAATCATTTCGTGAAATACGAAATATTGGATGCATTCAGCGATAGCGAGCACCGTCAAAAGAGCGTTATCGAAAAGTATCTATACTTCCAAATAACGAAACTCATCAATCAATTTATTACAGACGCTAATTCACAAAAATTCATTAGACATCGAATAACGAGATAATTCTGTCGCCATTTCATCCAAAAATCTTCGTACCATTTATGACGTAGTTGGAAAAGTAATTTAATAAATTTGTATAGTATATAAATTCATTTCATCGAATTCGTTTTCGATGTTATTCCAACGAATATTCAATTTTTTCAATAAAATTTTTTTAATCACCTAAAATAATTAATCACCATCGAACATACGGTAATAGTATGATCGAAAATAGAGCACGATTATCGTCCAATAATTCAGGAACCACTAACCTAATCGACAATTCTCTAATTCGTATTAACATTTCCAATTAGTGCAAGGTGGGTTGACACTTTACCCTTCCAGTTATTCGTGACACAAGGAAACGTCCGAGAATACGTGAAACGTTTTCATCTGACGCGAGCGTGCCAACATAAGCGTGTCGACGTAATCGCGCTGATCAAGAGGCACAAAGGGACAGAGTAGTAGGGGAGGAGAGAGTGGCGTATCGAGGAGAGAGATGAAACGGCTGACGCCTCACGAGCATCCGTGCTATGGCTATTGTTACTCAATTTCGAGTCGATTCCACGATTTCGCTCTCACGATGACGACAATCTTCATTGAGTTAAGCACTCTCTTTTTCCCGTACGAGGAATCGTAACAAGCAGCGAGCTTTAATCGATCGCTAATTCTTCTATATCCATTTCGATGTTCCAAAGATTACGTTAAACGAGCTTATTATTGAGCATTCGCTTCATAATTTGGCACGAGAACACTCAATCTTCGGCTTTATAAGAATCAGAGAGGAAATTGAGTGACAGCCGACTTACTCGATTCTTTTACTATTCGCACGAAAAAGCAATTCGTCTTCGTTATTACACCAGTCATACTATTTTCCGCTTCGAGATATTATAACTATGAAGAACAGTTCAATTCCACGCCAAAGTGAGGATAATATTACGTCCTTTTTCATTGTGGGCTAGGAGACGAAATAGTTTTATAAAATAAAACATAATATAGGAAATGACGATTAATTCGAATATTAACGAGAGCAGTTCGACGCGTGACGTGATCAAAATTTTAAATTCAAATTGCGCTTAATGCACTATTCCCTCACAGTCGCTAAAAAAACCTTCAAATGCGATACCTTTCTCGCAGGATTCGTGCTGTGCTCGAACGATAGTCGATCCGATTGAGCTTCCTCTCTCTCTCTCTCTCTCTCTCTCTCTCTCTCCCTCATAGTCAATTTCACTCGATTCAATCGATAACGCTAGAAGAAGAAACCAATCCAAGCGAGTCTTCGGTAATTCCTTCCTAACGATTGTAAATGCGAGCGATAATCGATAATCCACTTATGTTCTTTGACTTTTCTTATTCTATTTTATATACTACATTTTACATAAGGAAGATGATCCTCGAATAGAGACGTTTGTATCTTGTCGAATCCCGCTGAATTGGGCGAAATAGAAATACGCTGACGTAGCCGCGTGCCAATCACTCCGAAACAATCTCGTTGATGTCTGACATTGACGTACACTGCCGTACTTAGACCCGCGCGTCGTATGAAAATGGACTGTATTCCTCACTCGAATTTCAAACGTATACGCGACAATGCAGTGAATTTTCACACCCATGCATTTTAATGTATCTGAAGTTTCCATCGTTGGAGTCCAACGATATTTCGAAAAAATTTTTTTTCGTAAAACAAGTTCACATATCTTCTTAAAATACTCTTAAACAACGGAAAAACACATTTATGAAATAATTTTTGACCATTTAACTTCAGATACTTCAGACATATGCATCAGACAGAAACTTCAGATACATGCATTTTATTACTAACCGCAACGTAATGTGACTGATCGAACAAGCGAGGAGCCCGAAGGCGTTGAAAAGCTAACCGTGAATTTTATTGGCGCGAACTCTGACAAAACGAATCTCAACGCACATGTCGAACGTCAACGACGGATTTCAATCGCGCGTCTCTGTCGGTGCTCGTGATTTTTCGAAAAAGGGAAAAATGATAAACGAAGGAAGGGAAAAAATCGAAATGAAAAATAGAAAAGAGTATCGGAACACGAATAGGATAGGACTCGGACGAGCGAGGGATAGCGGCGAATCCTGGAGGCCGGTACGTCATTCCGATTGGAATTAACTGTCGCGTCGAGCTTTGGCCGCGATTCAAATTGAATTGACTATCATTATGCATTGGAAAAACTGGTTGGGCGTCGTTGGGTGAGAGTCTAGCACGCCCCCTCGGTTCGTTCGATATGCACGGCCGCGTCGAAGGTACGACGACATCGGAGAGGACAAAAAAAAAAAGAAAATTCCGTAGCCACGATAATCTCCGTACGAATCCAAAGGGGGTGCCCCACTCGAACTGCATCGGAGCGCGAATGGTAATCCGTACTCTCGACTTCATAATTTCATTTACCCGATCGTAATTAGAAGTGGAGGATTTCGCGACAAGGTGATCGAACAGGTGCCAGAGGGGCGTATCCATTTCCCGCTGGATACTCCGTGGATCCTCCCAGTCGATCTTTATCCCCCGCGTTGGAGCGCTAGCATCTTTTCGAATTATGAAAATGATCCCCCAACGTTTAATCACCGTCGCCGTCCATTAACCGAACGACCGTCGATAAATTCTCTCGATTTGCCGAGCGACCGATTATTTTTGCCGGATTGGCCGCATTATGCCCAAGTTCTGATATTCATTCGTGACTAATATGCAAGGAGAGACGCAACTACTGGGGATTCGCAGTGGCATTCCATATAAGACAGATGGCACTCGTAACTTTAGTCCAACTGCGACTTCCTACTTACGTGCACACGTAGGTATACACATAGCGCGGTATATATCTATACATAATACACAGTTCGTCTTTGCGACCGCGATTTGGCATCGATCGACAAACTGGAAACTGGAAACTGGATTACAAATCCCTCGGATAGTTGCCAGTACTAATAGACACACGACTCGAATTCTCGGTTTGCCGATTATAGAACGGCCCACGTGAAAAGCCGCGGAGAGAGAGATGGAAAGATGGATGGACGTGACCGATCCATACGTATAATAATATACACGTGTAGTGTATACATATATATATAAATAAATGTATAGCCCATTTGCACAGGTAGTAGACGGTAGCGGTGTCGAATCGCATTGTGACGTTTCGCGTGTCCGAATAGCGCTCCCATGGGTGGCCAACTTCGGTATTCGCCGGGTCCCGCGCTGTACGAAATTATTATCGAACCGAAGAATCCTCTGCGGACCTATCGCACCGGCGCGCGCGATAAATTCATTTTCGGTCTATCTCGTGGATCGACTTTCCGTTGTAGCGTCCGGCACCTGCGCTCGAAACTATTTCGATTATATAGAGATCGATAAGATTAAGTCGCTCGGTCTTAGACGCGGCAATTTATTATTCCGCGTTCTAGTTCGCAACGAGAATGCGCGATTGGCTATCGATAGGAAAAGAATTAAACTCGCTAAGCGGTATAAAATTCACGCAAAATTTCTTTCCGAATGTTCTCGCAACGTCGATCTTTTTCTCGTTACTATCGCAAATACGAAGCGAATTACCCTCGTATTTCGTAACGGAGTACGGATGACTGTAAAGAGAAGGTAGTCAGAAAGCGTTTTGGCCACGACGGAATAATTGTTAAGATATAGAGACAGTCGGACGGAAGGAGAGAGAGAGAGAGAGAGAGAGAGAGAGAGAGAGAGAGAGAGGTGAATCGCGTGTGTATTCGAGCACGTAAATGCAGGATAATACGCGGGCATAAACGAAACTAACCACTCGACGAAGTTTAGATAGATTTTGGGAGATGATGCTGCAACAAAGTTCAAATTTCACGGGACCGACTATGGTCTAATGGTTACGGATTGGGTTTACGATGAAGGGGAGTGAAGAGTCTAGCTTGAGGAAGCGAGACGGACCCTCGTGTCGTGATGCGCCCAGAAGTATAACCGGATTCTAATTACGAGAGATCGTATCGGTAATTTGTGTATGTAACACGATAACGCTTCTACGTCGTAAACGGCCGAGACACTATAAAGTTCAGTCAAACTGGAGTACGTCTGTATATGCATCTGTAGGTAAGCCATGTACAGACGCACGAAATCGATTCCTGTAATCGAAATAACGCATTGTCGAGGCTGCCCACTGAGTACCAGTGTATTCGTACACATAGAGATAAAGCAAAAATTCGCGATGACACTACCATAAAGTTGCAACTATATTTGTATAAAAACTAAATTAGAAAGGAACAAACGAGTCTCGCGATGAGTGTGGATCTTTTCGCAATACTCGCTCGAACACGGAGAGAAAACGCGTATTTATACACAGGACAGCGTTCACGGTCTTTTATGAAACTTAATTTCGTGAATAATTTCATCATTTATTACAGTCGTCCCATTTGCGTGTTATGTTCATATTTTACGAGTAGCGCGCTGCAGTTGAGCGTTAATGGAAATTTCAGGTAACCCGCGCGCGCCTTATTTCTGTCTTCTGTGTTTTTTCCCCAGCGTCGGTCTTATTCTACGCGATCGCACGAAAAACTGCAACGACTAATAACGCGTATTTCTCGTTGGCCGGTGGCAGAAGTTTCACGTCGATGGAAAAAATCGAAACCCATATCGTCCTCGTTTCAAAATATACAGAGTTTTAACACGAATCAGTACATTCGTTAATATAATGCGTTACCTTGGTTGACACTTTGAATGTAACTACAGGACGTTATCGCGAAATGAGATCGTACTTGAAGCAGAGAGAGATCCATTAACCATGATGAACGTTATCTCAAAATGTATAACGAGGAGAATAAAAGTGTAAAAAAAAGCATTCCCCGTTTTTTTTTTCACGAAGAGATCCTTCGAACCGACTCGCTCGAGCGATAACATCGACGAAGCGAAATTAGAAAAGATATAATAAGCGACGTGTGTTGCGTACATCGGTTTTAATAAATATACCCGCGAAAACATGTATCTGAAGTTTCCATCGTTTGAGTCCAACGATATTTCGAAAATATTTATTTTCGCAAAACAAATTCACATATCTTTTTAAAATACACTTTAATAACGGAAAAACACATTTATGAAATAATTTCTGACCAAGTTGGACACGGATGACCAACTTCCATGGTTGGTAACAATCATGGTTAAATATGGTCTATAATACGATAAATTTAAACTTAGAAAATCGAAAAAATGCACAGATAAGAAATCGATACCCCATGTCCAACTTGGTCAAAAATAGCCAACTTGGTCATCCGTGTCCAGCTTTGTCAAAAATGACCAAAAATTATTTCATAAATGTGTTTTTCCGTTGTTTAAGTGTATTTTAAAAAGATATGTGAACTTGTTTTGCGAGAAAAAATTTTTTCGAAATATCGTTGGACACCAACGATGGAAACTTCAGTTACGTGCGAAAACTATAAATCTTGACTCGTCGTTAACTAATTGGGTGCTCGGGAATACAATTGGAGCGTTCGTAGGAAAATTCCAGGACGCGAGGCCGTAAGTTTTCGCCGCTATTACATATGTAGGGAACGTTTGCCATTCGTATACGCGTCGAGAGGAGTGACGCATAATACAGTGGAGCACTCGAAAGCCTACCGGCGCTATACACGCGCGGCGTTTCTACCTGCTACCGCGTATTATTTATAGGAAAGACGGAGGAACGGCGAGATGCTTAGTACGCTTCAAGCATCGTTTACTTTACTCAAATAAGCAAACAAACAATGCTCGAGACTCCGGCAGTTGTAGCAAATCTGGTAACGCGCGCGCATCGCCGAGGGTTGTGGCCCTCCTCGCCACCTTTGTCAAACGTTATTCGGAAAATTACGTCGGAGGCGTCAACTTGTCAAAAGTTGGCGGAATGGTAACGAGGTGCGGGATAGGGGACCGGAAATTGGCCGCGTAAGTGAATTTCTGCCGAGCCGTGATAGAAGCTTACTGCTTTGCTCCGATAGAAATATCGCGCGAGTCGCCGAGAAGCTCTCGTTGCGCCTCGGGTCCTACGACGAGGAACGAAAAACAAAATTGTTCGTTTTTAACAACCAGCGAAGAATATTCGCGACGAAGACAGCGAAAACCGGAAGTAGCCATCGGTAGTTCATTTCTCCATTTACACGGTACGCGTCAAATGACACGGCGAATTTTCTCGTAACCATTCGACTCCATATCGCACCTCGTTTTTTCCATCCATTTTCAACGCATAAACGTCAGACAATCCGAGTTTACGGCGTTATTTATTCCGGTTATGCGAGCAGGATACGAGATGCTTCCAGATATAAATGCGAGTGCGCGTGTGAGAAAAAAAAAATCTGCAGGTATAGACAAGAAAGCGGGAGGCGTCAAATCTAAAAATCGATACGAAACGGACGAGATAACCGAGTCTAACCAAAAAGCCAACGGGAATTTATCCAAAGCGTATCTCTATCCAATTATTACCCTCTCCGGAGAATTTTCGCGCACGGGGTGCGTTGTCTGGTAACGGAAAATCGTAGTTTCCGTTTGGGAGAGCGAGGGAGCGTTGCCGAGTCTATTTTTCACGCGACAGAGACGAGAGCACTCGCGTAGGCGAGTTCCCCTATTCGGCCATTCATTCGGTCGTAGGGAGAGATGCAATTCGCGCATTCGTATACATGGTAATGCAGTTTGGCAGTCGGAGGTCGCGCGGTAACGAGCGCGCGTGTCACATGCAGCGCGATGTTAACGCGCTCGGTCCATCCCGCTCATGCCGGGTACGTAAGTAACGGCCAGTTGCGTCGTTACCGCTCGGATAAATACGGGCCAAGCCGCTCGGTCCAGCCGTGTGTGTATTTGCTGTACAAATCCAGATTCCGCCAAGCCCACGGCTGGGACAACCGTTCGATATTGTCTCCTCCCTATAACGAAATCCTTTCATCCACCTACGCCGTTGCGATAAGCATCCCTTGTTTTCGATTCGCCGATTCAACTGCTATCTCGCTTATTACCTACACCGAAGTAACTGACAATAGTATTGACCTACCATTCATCGTAATTGTATAATTTTGTGTACAATCTTTAAAATTTTCCAAACTGTGGTTAATTCGATACACATACATGTTATCTAAATTATTGGACCATATGTATAACTTTAGTCCCTCTATTGTTGAAAAAGAGAATTTTTTAAAATTGTACTATATTGTGCAACGGTAACAAAAAGAATTGAAAAAGTATGTTTACATTTACATCACCTGATAGTGTGTAATTCCTGGATTGATATGTATCTGAAGTTTGCATCGTTGGAGTCCAACGAAAATTCGACAAAATTTTTGGTAAAAAATGACCAGCTTGGTCATTTTTGACCAACTTTTTTGAATTTTCGTTGGACTCCAACGATGCAAACATCAGATACATGGATTGATCTTGTTGTACTGAGCTTAATAAAATTCAATTAATGAAAGGATATAAGATTTCAAAAAACTTTCTCGCAAGTCTCCGCGGGACTCAAGCGCTATATGTGTGACTCCGAGAATTTAAAAAAAAATTCGTTATCGACAGGAGCTGTACATTAGTACCCGAGTCTCGCGGGGACTTGCGAGAAAGTTTTCCGAAATCATATATCCTTTAATTAATTTTATTTTATTGAGCTCTAGTCAACTGGAGCAATCCAGAAACCTCAGCTCAGTTGATTTGAATACAAATATAAATTTTTTAATTATTTTTTGTCCGTGTCCTACAATATAGTTGAAACAGAGTACAATTCAGTACAATTGTTAAAAGTTCCATTTTTCAAAAGTGGGCGACTAACATTCCACACAACACTGTACCAGAATTCGTATCGTGCGTGTATCCATACGATCCCCATTAGGAGAGAATTGAAAAATACAATATCGAACTATCTAATGTCAAAGTGCGGCGATACCGTACTGCGAGCTATGAACTAAATTCAAACATATAACTAGTTGTAACATCTGAATTGAAATAACATACTGTAAGTAAGACATATGAATTACCGAGTTACGTAGAACGGTATTACGAGCCAGAAACTTGGAATCGCGGTCCTCGCGGACCGACCGATCTTCGGCGAGGCTAGTATACCCACGCTCGACGATGACAGACGGATGATCGATGACGCCGGCGGAACCACCCGCGCAACACGCTCTGCCTCTCACCGCCTCGGCCATCGTCTAACGATTTTCTACCGTCATCATTCATAACTCTCCGAGCGCTAATCTTCCCGCTGTTTTAAAAACGCTATTTCGCCCTCTCTCTCACTCCCTCTCGAAACTAATAATTCACGATGCGGTATATTGGTTTTGTTTCCAGCGGTTCTTTCTCGCTTTCTCGATAACGCGAGGACGAACATTCATCGTTGTTCGCGTCGAGATCGCGAAAACTTTCGCGCGCGCGTAACCCATGCGAATTCGCCTCACCGCGGCAGGAGGAGGAGGCGGAGGAGTGTCCTGATAACTCGACGAATATGGAAATGGATTCGCATTACAGGCGCATTCGGAAAGTTCTGACATTCTCGTACCAAAGTCGACGTCACTCACCTTTACAACAACGCGAAAACTGCTCGCGAGCTAATATCGCCGACGCGCTATTCTACCTCACGCGATCCCCCACCGTGCTTGTAGTATACACATTGCGCAGGGGCTAGTTTTACCCGCGACGCGGAAACCCGAGACGCGAGAATTGTGGAAGAGGTACCGACGGGGAGGAAGCTCGGATCCGATATTTCCTAATCCGCTCTCTACATTCGCCGATAAAGCTCCGAGATATTTCATTGGCCATCGCGCAAATCATCGGCACTCCCGTACGGCCGTGAGAACACGGAGAAAAACGTTAAGCGCGCAATCTCGAAAATGACGAAAATAAACAGTTTATACCGCGATATAAAAGCGCGGGCTAAGCCACGACGCTAATCCAATTCTGACGACGTTGGATTAGCATCGGTAAGTATGGCTATCAAGTTTACGAGCGCCAATGTCGAGAAAGTGTTAACAGCCGTTGCCTCGCCGTAACGACGAAACGATTTGACGCGATCAAACATTGTTCGCGCGCTAACCGGCGCGGTCCGTGAGTTTCGCGAGCCGTCCGCGCCCGGGCGAATCTTCCTCGCGAGCGAGACCCGTTGTACGCGCTAAAAGAGATATTTATATGGGAAAAAATCACGCGCGTTAATACCGACTCTCTCGCGAGGGAAACGGCGAGCGGTAAACATTTTATGGAGACACGAGATAAAGTTTAACGCCTTTCGGCAAGTCGGCTCGATACACACTCGATTAAAGCGTACCGAAAGGTTCTCCCAGTAGTAACCCACGCGGCCAACGGATATTCGCACGGTCGAGCGTCTCTCATTACACGCCGGTATACGTCGCGCATACGTGCGACGATATAATAAACGGTCCGAGGTGCTAGGGAGAGAGAGAG
>NCVS01000585.1:56552-69322 GCA_003055095.1 Goniozus legneri
ATATTACATTTAAGTGGGCGAAATCAAAATCTTAAATATTTAGACACCCGCGTCGAGAGAAAAATTTCTTCGCGATGAGTTTTGTTTAAAAATTCCGAGCTGGAAATATTTCAGTTTCGCAAAAAACGACACATCGTTTACACCATCAATGTACGAATGAGACGTTGCTAATTAAACTCCACTTTTTAGTCAATGGTAATAACTTTTAATTGCTATTTCCCTATTCGGTTGGACGAGCAAATCGCGGAGCTCTTGATGTAGGGGCAACTCAGTCATTGGAGAACAAGTAGGGAGTGATAGAGAGAGAGAGAGAGAAAGAGAGAGAGAGAGAGAGAGAGAGAGAGAGAGAGAGGTAGAACAGGAGAAAAAATTCAACGAACGAATGTGAAGGAAAACGAAGTGGGAGAACTCCGACGATAGGCTCGTTTCGAAAGGAACCGATAATTTGAGTGTCGATCGACTATCGGAGTACGATCGCGAGGTCAAAGTGTCATGAAAGGTTAACCGTAGTTGAATGAGTTCATCTTAAACTTAGACTTCAATTTCTACCTGGGCAGTGGGCGTGATCCTACCAGTTTAATGATCTCGCCAACTCGGACGAGCTTTTCCATTATTAGTTTGTTCGCTGGAAAACCATGTACGTCTACGTGACTCGTCGAATGATCCCCGTTTTCGAGCTTACACGACGCTAATAAGATCATAATATTGAATGCTACACATATCAAAATAACCCCAAACACGAGCATACCAATTTATCTCATTATGTATAAACTTCATCGTATTAATTAAATCCGATAAACGTAATTGATTGCAACGAAAATCTAGTTAAACATACGTGAACCGTATTGTTATAATGACTGTTGAAATTGTACCGTCAAATCGGTCAATGTTGGAAACAATAGAATTTTGTAATTTGCAATAATATTTTAGCTTGATAAAAGCTAAAAACACTCACCGAAAGCACGGAGCGAGTAATGATTGCTGGCTCCCCACGATGAATTAGAGATCCTGGAGAGGTTTCGCACATTCTTTTCGAGCGGTTTTCCTCTTCAATTTCACTCACTACACTACACTCACTATATTCACTATACTACATTATTACTCAACTTTTAATAAAACGATGGTAAATCTCGGTATCAGCTTTATTCATTACGTACGTTAGCTGCAACATAAAACAGTCATTGAAATTTTAATACTTTTACTGCAAATGATATACCTCAACTCAATTACCTAAGACACTTTACGCGCCATGATGTTGCAATAATATGTTTGAAATCTTAAAGGGGATATATCCATTGAATGAATATCAATCAGAAATTCATAATTGTGCAATACTTGTACTAACTGCCTATTATCGGTGAATGATTTCGTGAAATTTCCTGTAACAGATAAATTTATTTTTCATAAAATACGTGAATAATTAAAAATTAATTAATTGATCAATATGATTCGAAATGAGGAATAACCATAAAAATACAATCTTAACAAAACATTTTAGAATCAAGTGTAAAAATATATACGAAAACATAATAATTTATCTGTAATTATTGCTCTAACCGCGAAATTTGAAAAAGTAACGACACTCCAATTTAATATTTCATTGTTTCAACAAAACTCTCACCTGACCCTTTCGTATAACCGTACCGTTTGAACCATTATCCGTTTTGATCGATCAAAATGGCGGCATATGTCGATTAATCGTTATGATTCGTAATGAGGCATAATTATAAAAATACAACCTAAACAAAACATTTTAGAATCAAATGTGAAAATATATGACCAAACAATAATTTTTCCATGATTATTGCTCTCACCGTGATATTTGAAAGATTTTTTGCATTCCAATTCAATATTTCATTATTTTAAAAACAAAATTCTCCGCGACGCAGAGTATCTCGTTTGAATCACCAACCATTTCGATTAATCATAATGGCGGTATGTTACACTTCCGATATCATACATATACGGAAATGGGGGCGCTACGTTCGGAAAATCTTTTCAGGCTAGGTTTTTGTGGCAAGCACGTTGTCAGAAGCGTAAGTATATTAAATTTGTTAAAGTTTTGTTTGAAAAATCCATAAGTAACAAAAAATTATCGCAATTGCGATTGCTTATCGATGTAATATTTATTTATCGATTATTGAATTCTCGAAACAAAACGCTTTCTGAAACAAATAACGAGCGATAACGTTGCCAACGTATATTCGCAAGCATCACGATGCTTTGGTCAAAATTGTCTAGTTCTTCTTGAATTCAATCATTTTTCAAAAATTTTGCTATCGTGTATTAATTTCCGTGAACTTTATTTACGTGTAACTATCTTTTAAATTATTTCAAACCGGAAATTTGTTATTATTTTCAATTATTCATAACTCTATAGTATCAGGAGAATTTCATATTTCATTCCATATTTTTATACTTCATTATAGGTGAGCCAAAATGCAAATTTTCGTAAAAACCCTCACTGGCAAGACCATCACTCTTGAGGTCGAAGCTTCTGATACTATCGAAAATGTAAAAGCCAAGATCCAAGACAAAGAGGGAATTCCTCCAGATCAGCAACGTCTTATCTTCGCTGGTAAACAGTTGGAAGATGGACGTACTCTTTCTGATTACAACATCCAAAAAGGTATGATTTGTCTTAAATAATTCTTCATAATGAGAAAATACTTGAAAAATACTTATCATTTGTCATATTTTTAAACAGAATCTACGCTCCATTTGGTGCTCCGTCTTCGAGGTGGTGTTATTGAACCTACTCTTCGTATCCTTGCCCAGAAATACAACTGCGATAAAATGATCTGTCGTAAATGCTATGCACGTCTTCATCCTCGTGCAACAAATTGCCGTAAGAAGAAGTGCGGACACACAAACAACATCCGCCCCAAAAAGAAGTTGAAGTAGATTATTCCCTTGAAATATCGCAATGGAAAATATGTATTTATTTTTCAGTTTACGGATACGAACAACAGAAATGTAGTTTTTATCTTTGGTTTCAATAAAATCGAAACTGTTTTGAATTACATATGAATTTTATTTTACAACATAAAAATTTAATTATACAATAGATTTTATTAAGGTAATGTTTCATTCTAACAGATATTTACATTTATTTATAAAATTCAATACTAAAATATAATTTTACATGAAATTATTTTATTATTTATGAGCGATCAATTTAGAAAGAAGTTTTTGCTCATTTACATAACATTCATATAAATTCATAGTATTAGAATTTGGTACTGAACCTCCAATCTGAAATTAATTATTTTACATGTAAATTGATGCTTATGATAAATTTATATTTATTAATACGTACATATGCTCGTTTTACATATTGTTGATATATGTTAATACTATTCTCTTTTACTGTGGGTAAAAAAGATGTTGAAAGAACTGATTCAGGAAATGATGTTTGCTGAAGTAATTTAGATCGTAATTTAGAATTATCACTGGCTTGTGTTGCATTACGACCTACCAAAATGAATCTATAAAAAAATTTAAAAATTATTTATATATATTGAAGGTTGATAATTTATCATACCTCTTATACAACATGACATCATGTTTTGTCGGATTCTCAGGCTGAGTACCATACACTTGTTTCATTGAAGGAAATAATGATTCAAATGAAATCAATTCAGAGCTATCTTTGGATAAATTTAATTGAGAATCCGCTATATTTTGATGAAGTTCATCATCTTCTGAGCTGGAATCTACACTCGAACTATAAATGAAACAAATGTCAAAATATTTTTGCATGACTCCTGTGCCCTTTTTTCATTCATGTTTTAATGCATAACTACATACCTTGCACTAGATGTTGTACTACTTGTACTGCTCTGACCTGTTAAAGAAGGATTTTTCATATTCACATTTTTACTCTCAGTTTCCTCTCTTCTTCTCCCAGGTCTAACTCGAACAGCAAACGGACTGAAATTTGTAGTGAAATGCGGCATAAAATCTCTTACAGAATGACTAATTTGGTACGCATATACATCATATAGGATGGATAATTCACATGGCCTAAAACATGAAATTTATCAGATAACCTCATTGAATATTATGAAACAAATTAAGTACCTATGATAATCATAATAAGCATCAATCATTTCTTCTTGAGTATTTTGAACTTGTATCATCTCAGCACAAGTTTTTGTAACTACGTTTAAAGCATAGGGAAGACATTTTAAAACATTTTTATCACACCATTGGGTTAAAATTCTATTTTTACGAATGTATCGGCACGCTGGTTTGTGATGTAAGTAATAATCTGTTAACAGTTCCCAAATTGGTAATTTTCCTTCCTCAGGTACAAATAAACCTATAATTAGTAATTGATAGTTTATCTATTCATTCATTCAAATATTTATATTTATATTTATACATTAAAATCAATATACCTAAAAATATGTTTATGGTATGTTGTTTTTCTTGGTCACTAAAAGTGTTACTATAATATCTACTCAATGTTTGCATTATATCATTTCCTTGACTTGTCCATGGTGCAGTTTTTCTATAAAAAATTTGATGTAATAAAAATTTTAATTTTGAAAATTTTACAAATTGTGTATATTACACACCTATAAGTTTTTATTCTATGAACTAATTGGGAACCACCATACTGCAAAGCTAAAGTATCACCATGATCTTCGTATAAACCTTCTAACATACGTACACAATCAGTATCAAATTCCAATTTTGGAGTGTCAAGTACTCCTAATGCACAAAGTTGAAAACCTAGAGCACATTTTCCAATTGCAAATTGAGCTGTATTTGTACGATCTAAACAATCTACACAATTTGTTCTAATGATTCCAGTTTGTTGAATGCCACTTCCAGAGAAACATTGTTTTACTTTTTCTTCAATGCATACAAGACTATCACTATTTTCAATATCTTTTGTATTTTTATGATTATTTAATGAATTTTTTACATCTTGAGTACTATTTGATAATGTTGAATTTGAATTTGTTTTTTGTAATTTCTTACACATATTATTTTGAGTGGGAAACAAATTTTTTTGATTGTAATAAGGGTTCTGTGATTGAAAAATACCAGTTTTTAAAACTGCGTTATGAGCAATATTCGCTAATTTTCCCATTACATTAACTTCTTTTCTGAAAAAAAAAAAATGAATATTAGAATTGGTATAGATCATGAAAAAACATTGAAAATTTACTTTTTAGACATCCGTGCCATATCAAAACTTATGTATTGAATTTGATGTTCAGGTGGTAAAAATTGATTTAAATACTTGACAGCTGCACTCAATTCTTCACTTAGAGTACTTTCATGTTTCTTTTTTTCTCTCTTTTTAACTAAATTCAAAATTATTATTGGAGATCCATATCTTTTCAGAAGTTCATTGAAATGAGCACCTGAAATAAAAAATCATTTTGTAAATAATTAGATTCTACAACTCTAAATAACATTTACTTTTTAATAGTATACCTGCAGTCTCTACGTATGGATCTGGTAAATCACAAGTTATAGTAGGCTTTGGTACCATCTTACTAACATCTTGACTCCAATGACCAGGTACAGATCCACGCATTTGTACAAAGGAACTATATCTTCCTCTACTAAGTGAACTAACTCCTGAATCATGTACAATTTGTTCGGTTTCTACTTCATTAGCAACATCTCCCTAAAAGTAGAACATTATCATTTCTGTATAAAAATGTTACATAAAAATAGAGAGTTGTACAATTTTTTATTAATATTCAAATTATCAGACTGCTTACATCAAAATTGGCTCCTCTTTTCAAAAATCTTGTACCAGCATATTTATTGCTTCTTCGTGCAATAATAGTAACGTACATTGATCTTCCAAATACACTGACATTCGATTGTCCAATAAATCCATGTATAATGTATAGAATCCAATCACGGTGTAAATCTTTTTCTACTGGGAAAAGTAAATGGGAATTCCACACAAAACGTCGATGTGGATTACTTCTTACTCCATAATCAATATATCTTTCAGTTGCGCTAAGTACATTATTTAAAACATAATCTTACTCATTTCATAAGCAATTTTATAGAACTATTTTTTATTATAACATACCGTTGATCCCATGATTTTCTACATGCCCACATATCAAAGAAATCATCTGAATTTTCTACCTCTTGCGTTTGATTATTTCCAAATACTGTATTGGAAGGTATATCTATTTTAATATGTTTTGGTGGTGCCATATTCATTTGGAGTGTGTGAGTTAAATCATATGAGTAACTGAAGTAAAAATTGCTACTGAGATCAATACTCTGGAACATTTTGACATATCTCTGCTCATCGGCATGGAAAAGTCTGACATTGTCATTGGGAATGTATATCATAGAGGTATCTTCTATTTTATATATTGTATGCTGACCAACAACGGCAACACGGCGACGTTTAGTGACCAAAATTATGTAATATCCTTCCAAAAAACGTACAAATCCTGATAAAGAGAAAAGTAAAAATATTTAAATAATCCAATTGATTGATTGCAATATTCTTCCATGCATATGTATCAAAGCTATGAAATAATAGCAGAAATTGAAAATAAAAATGAACAAGTATAAAGTTATAATTGAAAGAATTTAATTTTTCATTCTGTTTTCAGATTAAACATGCCATAAATTCATGTGTACTTAATGTAAAATATTCATGCAGGTATAGCAATTATTATTTCACATGCTTGGTGAAATTCGAAGTGATCTAAAACTCACCGTGCACCATAGATTTGTGTATATAGCTATAAATAAAGTTATTGTATTCTTTATTAGAAACTATTTATAATAATGAAGTAGTTTGCAAATATGTGATATTCATGATTTTCTAATTTCTTGTTTGTGAAAATATTGAGAACCTATTATTGATAACATTGATTTTGACAGGAGTAGCATTGAAAGATGTTTCTTCAATTTTTCTAAACGTTTAGAGAAAGTTTACTTTGCGAAAAGATGAAATCATATGTATTGTACTATATATCTTTTAGTAATGAATGCCAAGTTAGTCCAGTTAATCATGATAATAAAAAGCTCAATAAGCCTTACCAAGTAGACCAAAAGCTGGTACAATTCTGGGAAAACTATCTCTCTGCCATAAATTCTTCCATGTGAATTTAGTTTGAGTTGGTTTGTGTAATGGTTTTTGCGATTCTTGTTGTTCAGATTCTTCAGTTTTACTCTGGCTCTGTGATGGTTCTTTATTATTGCTGCCTTTGTTAGCAAGCAAGTACAAATAAGCTTTTATATAATATAGCTCGATAATAGGTAAATTCAATTATTTTCCCATTTCCCCATTGGAAAATTTATGTTTTCCAATATTTAAGATAGATATGTAATAATTGTGCAAAAAAATAATTCATACAAGATAATTCAACCAATATATTTTTTAGAAAATTTGCATGCAATATCAAAAATCTTTAAACCATGTGATCAACAAAGATCTTGTGTTGTTTTATTTTGTGTTACGTCATGTTTGAAATGTATGAATATTAAAAGAAGCATATACATGCATTAGTGAAATATCTCTTGGTCTCCACACATTACATTAAGATAAATATAAGTTCCTAAAACTATTAACAACCTAACTACGTACCGACTATTCCAAATGCTGAAACTACTTTCGTTACACCACCAGAATTACTACGCTGACCAGAACGTGTTCGGTTTCCCACATCTATCATATTAACAAGATCCGCAATTTCATCCTGTGTATACTCTTGCTTATCGTCAACAATAGCCAGTTCTTTTGGTTCCATACGGTCAATTTTTAATACTCGGAAACGTGTTAGAGTATTATTTGAACCCATTAAATAAAATCTCTATAAATACGATATTTTCTCATATTTATTCATCAATTTATGTCATCTGATACAAACTTTAATTTAATATGACTACACTTACTGATTTGGTTTCATATAAAGCAATTTTTTGTATCGAAGAAATAATAGGATGAAATGTTATTTGAGTAGGTTGTTTTTCGTCCATGATGAAATGTTATTTTTCAAATGCCGAAAAATGTACCAAAATTGACAGTTATAATCTAAAGAATTTTAGGTTATATCTTCCAGTCAGCTGACATTGGTCTTTTATACCTAACCCCTTTTACAGAATATATTAGAATATATATATATATATATAGTATATATCAATTGAGTTTATAATTTCATATATCCATAATTATATGAAATATATTTTATCTTAGCAACAAAATGATAACAAAAAATAAAAATATTTTTGTACAATTACTCAATTATTTATTGACAAGAATTTTCATATGCTACAGAACATATTCTACACATCAGCTGTGTTATGTAATTTGTACAATTAAGAAGAGAAATACTGATTGTGCTTCTTCACTAAAAATGTAGCACCCATAGCCAATCCAGTTGCAACTAGCGCATATGAAATTCCAAGTAAAATTTGATCTGGCTTTCCTTTCATTTTATAAACTGGTACATCCATATTTCCCTAAAAAAGGAGTTATCGCTATTACAATCCATGAAAATCAAACATCGAACCATCAGAAAATCTATATTATCACCTGGTATTTCTTAATTTCTTCGAGTAGTTTTGGGGGCAATGTCGAAAATTTAGCTGCACTGCTGCTACCAGGTCCGACATTGGTTACAGGTTTAGTTTTGATCGTGTCAAAAATCATTTTTGGTGGTTCCGCAGATTGCAGTGGAGTAGGTGACTATGAATGAAAAAAATTAATTTATACAAATTAAAATTCTACAAATTGCAAAAAGATAATTTATTCTTGAATAAATAAACTATAAATTACGCTTGTACTTTTTTAAAATTTTTAATATTGCGAAAATAACAAATGATAGCTACTATGTTACATGAACAATTTCGTCTGCTAGATAAAATGGCGTGTAGTAAACGTACAATTTAACAATATTTAAATTTACACATGAAAACAGTCATAAAGTTCTCGCGACCTTTCCATCCAAATTTATCTATTATTTTAATATACGAATATAATTTTTATAAAATAAAATATTCAGCTATTCATTAGAACCCGCAGTTTATCGAAAAATATTTTCAGCGGATACAGTACAATTTAACCGTTACATCCCGCAGATAACAAACTTACAATTGGATGCAAAGGTTGAAAATTTGTTGATTCTTTTAAACGTCCAGAAAACGAATTAAATTGATAATGAGGCATTCTTGTTAAAGCTTACTTGAGCAGACTGTTTTTTGACGGTATGTGAGAAAGATGACCATAAAGGTTGCAATCTCGAGATCGACTTTCTCTATCACATAATACGAAGAAAATTTGATATTCGGTCTTACATATCGACAGTCGTACCAGCAGAGTACGTTCTACCGGTAGTTGATACATACAAAGTGAATCGATTATAAATTTGAACGGGAGGTGGCATTAGGAATGTATCAAAAAATTTCTTTAGAAGAACAAAATTAAAATACTTATTTATCATATTATAGAATTGTTCATTCATTAAAAAAAAATCAAATTTGTATTAAAAAAAAACTATGCTTAGTTACGTTAAAGCATTATTCGATCGGTTCATTTTTTGCCTACGTAAGTTCCAAAAATGCTTGCATAAAATTCAATTTCGCGTATTACGAACGAAATAATTATTTCGAAATAAGTAATCAGACTTATTTTCTGCTACAGGAAGCGAACATTTCAACACGTGCGCGAGGCACGGAAAATGAGTACAGAAAATATTTACGTAAAAATAAACATTTTCATACAACAGGCTAATATGTAGCCATACACGAGCCATATTCTCCGCAGAGATCGATGAATTTCGTTTATCGCATGTTGCGCGCAATGGCGACGGTAAACTGGCCGCTCTGCTCGTCTGGCTCGTCGACGTCTGGCGTACATTGACGTTCGACCGTTCCATGGTGGTGGCGCTTTTCCGGGTTTCGCGCTTCGAGGACAATAGTCTCGCGAACGCGCTAAGCCGTGCTGAGTACTATATATTCATCTTCTTGGATCGCGGAAGTAAATAAAAAGCGAATAAACGAAGCGGAGAGAAAATTTGGGGCGCCATGGCCGAGCAGGAGGATCGGAGGGACGACATTAGCGAGGAAGACCTCAGGATCTTAGAGACTCTGCGCATATCGTCGCCCAAGGTCTCTCGATTGGGAATTAAAAGATTTCGAATGATGCACGAGAGCTCGCCAGCCGGAAGCAGAAATCAGATTTCGTATCGATGAAACCTTTTTAGACACCTTTTTCGAGCACGTATATAATCGCACACACGCTGTTTGTCGTTTTGGTCACGTGCACAAAGCACATACCGCCTTCCGCGACTGCGGCTCTCGCATATAGGTATCGCATATGTACACACATTTATATAAGTTGTGCTTCCCCGCGGTGTACATGAAATTTACGGTCCGCGCACTGGCAAAATTTTGATTCACACGAGGTTAATATCGTAACGAGCGAATGTAGAATCGAATTCGGGAGATCTGATTTTATCAGTAGGAGCGAAAATTTCGCAATCAACGGGAAACGATGAGTAACAGCGAGCGTCTTGACCGCTGACGTCATCGGTGGTACCACGCGGTCTGGTCTACCGCCATCGGGATCGCTCTTCCGCGGCGTGGCGCGACTGAAAATTACAGTCGAGGCATGTTCGACTTTTGGCAAAACCCGTCCTTGACGCGCTGGAAGAGGAGAAGAAACGGAAAGTGAAGCTTATCGATTCGATGCACAATACGAGTCCTCGTAACGAACTCCACGGCGTTGCCATAGCGTTCCAAGGCGATCGATCTCACCTGTAGCGGTGCGAGCGATAACCCAACCCCACCACCCGCGCCTCTTATCTACCCCGCCCTCGCGAACCTCCGCTCTCGACGGGATTTCATTTTTCGCGACAGTTCGTTCTCTCATCCTCTGTCCGATCGACCCCCTCGCCCCTCCCTGTCTTCTCGCATCCTACACGAAAAAAAAAATTATTTCAATCCGGAGCGACCAGAGCCCGCGAAATCAGGTCGGAAACACAATGCGAGAAATCGATATTCGCCGCTCTCGGGAAAAGCGCGTCCCAGATTTGGCGCTGAGCTTTTTGCAAACGCTCCTCTCGCAGCCCGTTTGTTATCCTCTTCCTCCGTTCGTTGTCATTTATAAACCGCGTTTACGGCCGCCTTTTGTATCGTTGATTAACGTCGCGAAAAATGATAGACAGCGTAAGGGGAACGCGGGGGCTCGGCTTCGGGGAAATTTTTTTCAAAGTTTGCGCTTCGTTCGATATTCGAGGTGTATTTTTATATCTACGAGAGGGAAGCGAACTTTGGAACGTTGCCTATCTTGGTGCAAAAAAAAAAAAAAATCGTTAAACGCTCAGGACATATAAATTTGCGCAACGCGTACTTCTCCGTTTTGTCAAGATAAAACGATATTTGCGGATCGTCTTATCGTTCTTATAAAAAAGGGAAAAAATAACGTTTTAGACGGCACACACATTTTGGGTATCGCGCGTAAGTGGCATACTCGTTGCTCGCTGTAAATTATCTTTTAATCCACCTCGAGCTAATATAGTTTCGTGAAATTGGTACGTCGCGCTTTTGTCGACTCTCTTTCGTAATCCCACTTTCTTATTTAAGATCCAAACTTTGATGGATTCTTTCGCATTAGCGAAACTCGGTTCTGCAAATCCGACTGTTAGAACGCCGTTTCGCTTCGAAATTCGCAACGCGAATCCCGACTAGATACACGGGAGGTTTTCGCTACACTGAGAATACATAAACCGCGCGGGAATGAGATCGGAAAATGTCGGGAAGCCGGAAGCCGCAAACGTGCGTTGCTCCGTATAGAAGGGCGTAAAGTAGGACCGAGCAAACTCGCCGTATCTCTTTGAGTCAGCCGAGTGGCGAATTCTGATAATATTTACGCCACAATTAGATCTGTCGAAACAGGACCGTAATGTATTTCCGATAAACGGAACGATAGATTTTTCCCTCTCTGTAGTTGTGAGTGTAATCACGATAACGATCCACAATGTGTACTACCATCTTTTTGGATCTTGCGTGCCCGAGGCCGGGCGGCTAGCCCGCGAGGTCTCTTCTTCCCCCGGTACCACTGTACGATCGGAGTCACGTAATATACCCCGATCACGATCCGCTCGGAAGTCTCGCGGATACGTCTAGTTCATATCGCGAGATTGTCGGAAGCTCTCATTTTTGGCCTCTCGACGTTATTCGGAGTAACTCGAATTTCTCAGTGATTTATGAATTTTCGACTTTGAGATCTTTATTATTAAGTATGCCAACTGCGAAAACTTCAGCCAGGTATTACGTTCCTACTTAACATTCAATTCGAGCCAAACGCCTTCGTTCGTTTCGATGAAAAGAAATTGGATCGAAACGAAGTATGACGTTGACCGATCAACTGTCGCGAATCAATTTGCTACGAGTACATGTAGTGCCATTTTTAAACTTTTATCGCCATTCCTTATCTCAGATTCCGAGCATCAGAGTTTTTCTGACCGAGCGTAAAACTCTTCCCGAATGACTCACGTTACGAGATAGAATTTTCTTCTTGAAACGTGATAAAATCCCGACTTCTTTGGTTTTTACAACGTTTCTTCGAAAACCACGCGTATCTATATTGACAAGAAAATGCAATATCCTGGAAATTTATGTTAAGATAAAAACAGTTAAACATTTTTTTAACCATTGGTACTAATCAAATCCATCTATACTATCCCGAGTCGAAATTTAAAGACAGTTTTGAATCTAAATAACATAAATTTCTTTGTTCTTTTCCGCCACTGGTCATATATAGG